>JAQFZU010002073.1:0-10710 GCA_034696185.1 Henia vesuviana | reverse complement strand
ATAGCCAAATGGGTGCTGTTGACCGACCCTACCTGGAAGGAGGAATCTGTTTTCTTAATCAGTCTGTGTATGACTGCCAATAGGATGTACCTCGACACTCAGAGAAGAGTATGGTGGTCTTAGCAGAAGTTGCCTGGGAGTTGAGCAAGAAGTTGAGAGAGTATGTATGGCTGCCCCACAAAGCTATTAGAGTGTCACAAGTATTAGGGTTTTGTGGTGGGGTTACTCAAACCCTTCACGGACCTGGCAAACCCATAGAGGACGAGGCAATGATGTAAAGGCTTGGCCGACCAAATAAAGGTCCCGAACTCCCGAATTGCATATAATATTTTTAACAAAATATAAAAAATTCTAATTTTACCAATAGATGGCATTAGCTGTTTGACACAACCAACGCCATCTATTACTAAACAGATCAACGTAATAATTGTTACAACCATTAATCAAATAACAAATCTTTTATTTCCCATTTTATAACAACTACAAACCCATTAATAAAACAATTTTGCTAATTGACATTACTGTTTCTTCTTAAGTTCTGTTACTTCTTCTTTCTTTGTTCGACAGTGCAACAATCAAGTACTTTACCTGCATCTCCTTCATTTTCCTCTTCACCCGTATCCTTTCTTTCATAGATCTTTAAAAAAAAACCTCAATCCTTAATTTCAACATTAAACCCATGGAATACTTACAGCAATTGAATGACCAATCACAGACTTAGGATCATATGGATTTAACTTGATATCATCATTAACAATTGAAACCACAGTACTAACACTACTGTGAACATCAATATTCCCCAAATCTCCAGTATGACTAAAAACACGAATGAATTATAAAAATTTTAGACGTAAATAGGGCCAGCCTGAATACGGTGCAGAGTATGCAACTGCATAGGGCCCCGCTCTTTCTAGGCCCAGCGCCTGCCAAAGTCCCGCACTCCACATTCATTGCAAAATCCCGGCTTTTCCAAGCCGGCCCTGGAAATAAATTTAATTACTTACTGCTCTTCTGAAGCACTTGGAGGTCCATGATGATGGTGATGGGTGGAATCATCAAAATGAGGGCCAAGATTATTGCACCCTTTTTAATTTGCATAATTACAACTCATGTATGTCTACAATGATAAACTTACTGCCAGGTTCGGTCACAGGATTCTGATGTACAATGACCCCATGTTCGCCTACTGGGAGTCCATAAAGTGTTCCTGCGATTCTCACGGGATGGTTGCCCTACAAATGTCGGTTAAATTACAATTGCTATCGATTATGGTTAAACTTACTTCTTGAATGAGAGTAAGCATTCCGAGTGCAGCGTATTTGAATACACACACAGCTAGAAAAGACGTCATGATTGAGGATGATATTGAGGGAGTTTGAGTGTTACTTATTTAAAGGTAAGTTGTGTTTGAAAAGTGGAATTATTAATGTCAGTTTTAATGATGTATTTTGTTTGATTATGAGGATTTATGTTTTGTTTAAGCTGTAAATTAAAGTTGAAAAATATGTCAACTGAATTTAATTAGTTTTAATAGAATTTTAATTTATTATAAGATAATGGAGACAGTTTTAAAGTTTTAATTTTTAATGGATATAAAATATTTATTTTTAGTTTCATTTTTGAGTTTTGAAACTTATTAAATTTTAAGACTAACACTAATATGATAACAAAGAGCATTGCTAATTTTATCACGAAATTGTTGAATGTGAAAAATTTGCATTTTGAATAAAAAAAACTAATTAAATATAACTAACTTGTTTGATTAATATAATTAGAATTAATTTTTACTTAATTTTTACAAAAAAAGTAGAAATTGTCATACCAAATATTGCCAACAGATGTCACTGCTGGTATAAACAACAGCTCCACCTAATGATAAATTTAAAAATATAAAAACTCTACAAAATGCAACTACAGGTGGTGCCAGGAGCATTAAATTCATTAGCCTATTATAATTGACCCAGAATCCTAATTAATATTAATTAAATTTTTTAAATTAAATAAAAATTATAAAGGAAATAGATTTGTAATAATTTTATAAGGAACAATTTTCATATCCAATTAGCATTGTTACATTTTCCATTGTTATTGGTAATTTCGATTTTTATTTTAAATGTCAAGCTCCATAAACACCACTGAGAATACTGAATCGTTTCAATTCCCAAATGGAATTTTTTTTTTATTTACTTTTTGGTTATGTTGACAGCCTGGATTAGACCAGTTTGTTTGTTGAATATTTCCTTTCTCTCGCTTCACTCTGTTTTCTGCCGCTAGTTTGTGGTTTCTATTGCTTTAATTAGGCACAGCCGGCGCCAAAAACTTCTATAATTAGCTGGCGCCAACAGAGCGAGAACCCAGAGTCATTTCTTTAGCAAATAATTCTATTACCGGAAAGAATTAGTTGAACGTCGACTTACGGGGGAAACGGCATTTCGCATATACGCTAAGACTTCTTCTTCACGAGATAAAAGCGCTGTTACAAACGAAAATAACAAAAATTCTCAAAAGAAACTGAACAGTCAGCATTCGCGGTGTTGAATTTAAATAAGTAGATTAAACTATTTATTGAACTTTTTTGCGTCAATTCGAGTGTGGAAAAATATGGGAAAAATGGAAATTGAAAACTCAGTGAAAAAAAAAAAAAAAATCAAATTTCAATATCGATATCTTAAAATAAAAAAAAAATGGAAAAAAAAGTGCATGTGTGACTATTGGCAAATGTGCAAAAGACTGACTGACCATGACGCATTTTTCGTAGATTCCTCGGGTTTAATGACTTGGAATAAAGCCAAACGAATAGCGAATAAAACGTCGAGGCATGCATATATTGTGCATATCACACAAAATTACATCAACATTGAAAAGCGAAAATATGCTTGGAATGTGATGGAATATTTCGGAATTGAAATAAGCTAATCTTCACTATACCATCGTTCGAACAAAAAAAAAATTTTTTTGCAGTTGATTTTCAATGTTTCTTCACATAAACTTGCGGTTTCGTCAATGGACATTTGTAGATTCATCGCAGTGACGTTTATGGGGAGTTATTGGTAATTGAGGTTTTTCGAGAGCAGAGAATTTTTCTTTTTTTAAAAAATGTATATAAAAGAGCGAGACAGTGGGAGAGTCGTTCGTTGCCAACTTCTTTGAGGATGGAAATAAGGAAATGAGATTAAGTTGTAGGCAAACGAAGACGATTGTGCGACTGTCAGTTGGTCTCTTTGTGTCGATGGACGGGTATGTTAATTATATTTCCTCTTACAACCTCTGAGATGAGCTGTGGTGAAGAGTTCACCTCTTCGAGATAAAACTTCACCCAACGTCATGTTCGCAATCAGTTATTGGTCATTGGTCATCAGAGTCTCGAGAAAGATGATCAAATCAAGATCAAAAACGTAACGAATGTTATCGACTTCCAAAAATATTTTCAAAACCTTAAAAATATTCAAATTTATAGATTAAGTATCGATATGTAAACATGGTCTTTACCCCCCCCAACAAATGACTTCCATTAAGGTTTTTCATCACCTTGAAAATTGGTGTCTAAAATTTTCTACGACTTTGCGACGAATTGAAAAGCAGTCCTTAAAACTAAAGTGAATTTTAATCTCGAGTCTCTCGGGTCCGAATAAAAACGTTATTACCCAACTGCAAACGATCGAGACGGCGTCGAAGGAATCTTTCAATCGATTCCCACAGCATTCGCAGTTCACAACTGCGATGCTTCGTTTTATATTTTACATTTTACCTAAAACCAGATGAAAAGACATTTTACAATTGAATTTTACAATTTTTTCTCAATTTATAAACACACTAGAAATGTCGAATTTGTACTAAAAGTCTTCATCAACCACTAATCAAGCAACAAGGGGCATGTGTGTGTGTGGAAATACAGACAATTTAGTTAAGTGTATATGAGACTTTTACTGTTGACTTCTGGTCCTACTTACTGCTAATGCGACATTTAAAGAGTTAATACGCTTTTCTTAAAACTTTTTCAAGGGGATATGTAAACACTTATTAAAAATGAATATAATTTTTAAAGGGTTTTCTAAATATTTTATAGTTTCAAGTTTGTTGTGGTAATAAACACTTGGATATTGGGAAATTAAGCTGGTGCAAGTTTACAATTCTTTTTGGCTTTAGTCCATGCATATATCTACTTAAGTTTTTTTCAGCAATGCAAAATATTGATCTGGCTTCAGTCCACTGCTTCTCTGAAGTATAAAGTTGCAAAATCTATTGGAAAAGAGCACACATTTGGCAAAATACTCGACAGCACACGAAGAACACTTCATATTTCAATTGAGATTTTTTTTTATGTTTTTGGCTTTTTACTGGGTGTTTTATTGCGGGTAAAATAAAAAATTATGTTGTTTAGAAAGTAACAAGCAACATTAAGAAAAGTAGAATTTACGAGGTGAGTAAAAGAAAGTGTAAATTGAAAAAAACTTAATTTACTCAATATACAAAATACACTAAAAATCTATCTTCACCTCATGTTGTTTTAAACCCGAATAAATTAACAAAACTATTTTTAAATACAAGAGTTATTAATTAGGTTATAAATTTCAGTTATAATTATACGACCCTCACTCTATGCAAATGTGTCATTAATTTGAATGAAAAAAAAAAAAATAAAAAAAAAAATAAATTATTGCACGCCATTTTCTACACGAACAAATCTCGTAAAAAAGCTTCGCAACGATTTTTATTTTTGAAAAATTCTTTTATATTTTTAAAGACTCGTTAAAAATAGTAAAAAGCTCGAGCCGTGTTTTAACATTTGCCAATGTGGGTGGTCCTTAACGACGAAGACGTGTGTGGTCTTTCTAAAAGACTAAAAATTGTTTGTTTACGACATTGCGGTGTATGTTAAGTATGCGGAAAGTTTATTGATAGTTCGAGTTAAAATAAGTAAAAGACCCCCCAAAGCGGGTGCAGTTTTTAGGACTAAATTACGGCAATTATTTTGAGTTGTGATTCGAGTGGACACGCTCGTGTCGTGCTAAATTTGTGATTAGCGTGCAAATGTATGAAATTCATTATCCACAAAATGAATGAGTGCAACAATAGATTTGTAAAAAATTGTGATTTATATTTTTTATGCATTTTTTCTGCGAGCAATATTGTAACTGTAATTGCAGTGTGCATCTGAGATAGGGTGGAGTATGCAAAAGAGACTGTTGGTGGCGCCAATGCAAGTCGACTTTTCTTTTTTTTGTTTAAATCATCCATCAAGTGAATTGGCGCGCTGTCAACTGAAGAACTGTGTGTGTGTTAATCACAGCTTTTGCTCAACTCTTTCGAACTGTGTAATTTTCGGTGTTGGGTTTAGACACTTTATATCTGTAAAAGCGCATCTGTTTTTATGGGTTTGTAATTTTCGTGTCAGATAAATAATGAAATGGTGTCAAATTAAATTTTTTTTTCTGTTTTTTTTTTTTAGTTTTTGTTATGTCAGTTATCTACTCAATTTGGAATTTGGATTTTTTTTTTTTTTTAAAGTAAGTTTTGAATTGTTAATTGAATTATAGTGAAGTTTTGTATTGAGTTGAGTTTTAATGTCAGACGTGACTTGAAATGAAGGGAAAAATTGTTTGATTTAATATGCAAATATGTCGACATAAAATCAAGTTGATTTTGGAGATTTTTGAGGTTGAAATTAAAGTTGATGAAAAAAATAATAAAAAAAAAAATTAAAAAAAATTATAAGAAATTAAAATAGAAGGAAATAAAAGAAAATAACTAATTTTGTATTTTATTCTAAAAATAAAATAAAAAAAAATATTATGGCCCGTGGGGGGATCGAACCCACGACCTCCGCGTTATTAGCACGGCGCTCTAACCAACTGAGCTAACGGGCCACACATGCAATTTTTGTCATTAAACATATAAAAAGTATTAAATAAAAATACGTACTAAATCTAACTGCAATTACTATTTAAAAATTAAACACACTCGTTAATCTATTAAACAACATTAGAAATTATAAAAAAAAGTAAAAATGCCTGAAAGTCGATAACAAGAATAAAATAAACAAATGTTCAGTGGCTCCGTCTCCCATGGAAAACTGCTACGAAAATAAATCAAAACTTTTTCAGTTTAGTTAATAAATCAAAACTGAACGTAATTAACCATAAAATGACGTTCTTCATCAATATTTAATAACATTAAACACTAATTTTAATTGCACTTATAAATAATTGATTAATAAATTAATGCATTCAAAGTCTTCATTTAAATATGATAAAACGCATAAAATTATACGACCGTCAAATAAAATAAATGAGGAAAATAAAATAAATTTTAATTTTTCTTTTAAAAGAAACCGTGGACTTTTGCTAATTGATTCAATTTCATTTCATTACAACGATTTGTTACGAGTCCGGTAATTTCATTTGTTATCAACGATTGGGATTTTGGCTGCGATAGGTATAGTTTATTAATACGAATAAATGGTTAATATTTAGTTCACGTTTCGATGTGGTAGTAAAAGTCGGCTCGGATATTCGGCATTAGTTTGCGATCTGTTTGCAAACATCACACCTGCCTTTTAGATTGAGAAGTCACGTTGAATGCCAATGAGACATTCACTTTCAGTTGTCTACCGATTTAACTTTGTAGTAAATTTTCACGTATTTGTTTTGTGGAAGATGAATTTCAAGTTAAAATTAAAGGTCATTTTGATTAAAAATAAATATTTGTGATTTTTAATTTAAAAAAGGAAAATTCCTTTATTTATTACCGCCATTTCATGAATAACTCTGTTTAGTTTTGTTTTAGCACATTTAATAGATTTATTAAAGCCAAAATGTAAGTTTTAAGAAAAGTGTATTTGTCAACGTGAATTTATACAGGTGAAAGTTCGGAAACGGAATTTAGATTTTCATTTTTCTTATTTAAAAAAAAAAAAAAAAAGAAAAAAGGTAAATGAGGTCTTTAAATGCAGCGAAGAAAAAATGATTTCATTTATTTTTCATGTCTTTGCTTAGCGATTTTAAATTGTGACATGTCATTACTAATGTTAACGAGCCTTTGTTCCAGTTTTGCCGACATTAATCATATCTTTTGAAGTTAAAAAATCGATATATGTAAATGACACTTTTGACCTTCCGTACAATTAGCTGCAAAATCAAAATATGGAGTCGGTAATAATAAGTTTAATGTATTCTATTACAACATGAAATGTAATATGGTGAAATTGCAGCATTTTCTTTTATCTTCAATTCTGTTTAGCAATGTCCAGCACGACCGGAATAAATCGCAAGGGATTAAGGACCCCATCCGAACGCAATTAGGAAGGAACCGAATAGCAAGCAATGTTTTCCAATGGCCTCTCTTTTCTTTGAAAGCCCTACTTTGCATGCAGTCGATGCAGTGACCGCGTCAAAAAACCTGTACAAAAGTGCCACTTATTCCACAAACGAATCTACTTAAATTGCTTTGTCGAGTATTTCTCGATTGTATTTTAAGTGTTCGTTTGCTTAGAAAATGGCAAACCCGCTTTAATTGAAAACGAGATGGATTGCCATTGCCATTTGTTGGTTTAAAGAAAATGAGAAGATGGAAAAATATTATTGGAAGAAATGAAAGGAATTTATCATTGTGTTCGTACTTCGTTGTAAGCATCTGGAACTCGTGTTTATCGAGACTTGCAAACAGCTGCACCGACTGCTCTAATTATCTCCACTTTATTTTTCTTATTTTAAAGGTACAATTCATAAATTTAAACATAAAAAATATTTAAAATAAATATATTTATTTTTATATTTTAGATAAACACCATGTAAATCGTATTATTCCATTGGCCGTGTTTTTACTACCTCAGGACGATCCATAAAAGAATAGGAAAAAAGCGTGAAATCTGCAACAATAGTGAAGTAAGTGGACTCTTAAAGCAAAGTATAAATCGATTTAAACTTGATTTACATGAAAAAACGTGTTGAAGAGGCCACTTTGATAACGATAAGTGGCCACTGAAAGCGGTAGAAAATCGATTTATACACTTTGGAATCCATAGGCAATGCCTAACTTGTTTATTCGTTGTATTTTTTGGGATAAAAAATTGATTGAGTTTTTGTATTTCTTTTTTAGGAATTTTCTAAGATAAGTTAATGACTCAAAGAGCCTACTTAGTAGTACACACACGAGCTAATGGATCGGCAGTTGAATTTGCTTTTATTCTTAGCGAACAACAAACAAGTCTGACTAATGGGATCATTGAGCTTGTGGTTGTAACGAATAACTGTTTGCGAGCATTTGGAAAAGCAGCGTGTCTATCGGACGAAGGCTTCGGCACATCGTTTCATTTGGCGAATGGAGCATGAAAGACTGGGAATTGTGCATGCCACTCAAACGGGACGTGGGAGAGGGATTTACTCGTCGAGAAGTTTGTTTTGAATCTCTGGCCATGGTAATGGATTCCAGTATGGAGCAAAGGACATTTTCCAGGATAAGGAGATGGAAAGCGGCCGAGGTTTTGGCAAGGTTTCCATTTGTTTCAGACCGGCATTGCAGTTGTGTTTTTCTTTATTTTTTCCCATCAAATTGAAGGCTTTCTTACTCGGATTTTCAATTGTTTTGGGATGATTAGGACTCGAGAAGATTTTTTTTTTTAAAAAGGAAAAGTGAATTGAGATTTAATGTGTTGTTTTCGTTATAAAGTGATGGGGGTTTACGGGTAATGGAATATTTACAAATTTATTTTAAAAAAAATATTTTTTAACAGTGAAATGTGAGTAACAGATGATGTAATGGCTATTTTTGGAAAAAATTATTTTAAATTTTATCTTTTAAACATTGTATATTTAGATGGATTTTATTATTGTAAACAAGAAAATCCAGATGAAATTTTTTGATTTGAAAGGTACAGATAGCGGAATGGTTAGTCTTTCAATTTGCTGGCAACACATTCATTCTCATTTCGGGTAGGCAATGGTTTGAATTGGAGTGCGGTATCTGTAAGATATAAAATATATCCATTGCAATTTTTTTTTTTTTTAGAACTCGCAGTTTCGCAACGAGCCAGTGATCCTCATCCATTCCCATCAGCGGTTCGATGGCAGAAACTAGCAGTCGCTGTCTGCATGAGGAGTTATAAAAAGCGATTTATACAAAAGGATCACAATAAGATACTTCTACAACTGATTGACGGCAATCGTAAAGACATGTTGAGCGGAGAAATATGCTTGTTTCAGCACAAACTTACTTCCTATTACCTAATAAGTTATCCATTTAACTGCACAAACAAATTTTGTTTTGGTTTTGGTAATGAAAAATAATAATATCGATTTTAACAAAGATATTATCGTTTTTGATATTTTTGCATCTCATTTTGACTCTTGTTTTAAAACATGTTTTTGACATGTCACATTATTTTAAGTCGGTTTTGATTTGTAGTCGTAGGTTGGGTCCAACAGTGACACTAAATTTTCCTTACCAAACTACTCGTGCATATCAATAATATTAATAGTTTTAAAGGGTGAATTATGATGCTAAACACATTTATCAATGCATTAAAATTTAATTGGAAATTTAATTTTCTCAATTTACAATTTTTAATCCTTTTTTGTTAAAATTTAATTTTGTTAAAATTAAATTAAATTAAAATTCTCAAAAAAAATTTTTTTTCCATTTCCATACGAAATGAGTTTTTAAAGTTAAGGTCGCAACGCTCGTTAATCCCTTCCATCAAAAAAAAAAAAAAATTGATATTTACGGCTAAACCGCATTTGAATCTAAACTGCAATATGCAACCCCCACTGAGTAAAATTTAAAAAAAAAAAAAAAAATTTCAACTAAGCCTTTAGAACTGTAAAAATTGATCACTAAGCATTTTCCTGCCCTTTTCCAGCCTTCTTTCCGCCTAACCTTTGCGTTGACGTCTCCCCAGAGCGAAATGAAACGAACGACGGCTTATGTGATGTATCGGGATACATTTCGGTTTTGTCAATGCGAAAACTTGAAGCTGAACCACCGTGAGTGACGTCATCAATTTTAAATCAGTGAGGACAATTTTGATTAGTTCTAATATCTTATTGAATATGTATCAGGAACAGATGGTGTACGAGAAGAAACAGCTGGAAAAAGAAATGGAGGAAAAAAAATGTAAATAAAAATGAAATGATGCGGATATGATTGATTTAAGGTGAAGTAAAAATGGTGGTTTTAAAAAGGAATTTTGTGAGGGATTAATTCGTAGCAATTGGATTAGTGTTGACGAAGACCATTGTGGCTTTTAGCTCATTACGTTTCATTAGCTAATAACATGTCTTGTTGTCCACTATTTTTTTTTTCATCGAATTTATGGATTAACGATGGATTAATTTAGGGAATTGTTGCCATTTTTTTTTTTTGTTTATATCGAATGTGCTGATTTTGTTATTTATTAAATGATGACTCAACTGTTGGGTTGTGACATTAAATTTTGATTGTCGGATTAATTTAATTGAAGTCTTTTCAGTTGAATGCATTTTGAGGGTTAAATTTAGTGTTTAGATTGTTATGGTTACTAATTTGTTTGTTTTAATTCAACTTGAGTAAAATTGAATTTTTAAAGAAAAAAATTTTTTTATTTTTTGAATTTTTAAAAATTTTCTTTTTTTTTTAAGTTTTTGAAAAACATTTCCACGTCAAAATATTTGCTTTCATTTACCCGCTTCGTTAATTTCAAGTAAACTCGGGAAAAATTCTTAAAAAATTAAATTA
>JAQFZU010002072.1:0-10712 GCA_034696185.1 Henia vesuviana | reverse complement strand
TTGTTTTATTGCACCTTTTTCCTTTTATTTTTCCTTTATTATAACTTAAGTACATAATTTTTTCTTTTTGCTTTGAATTATACACCAAATTAAATTACTAAAGTAAAAAATCGAATTTATCTTTAAATTTATAAAAAAGTACATTCACAACCTCTGGTGCCACAAAATTGTACTATATGTGAGAAGGTAATGTTAAGAAAATTGAGAACTAAAATATTAAATTACAATCATTGGATTACGAGAGAATTAATATATATCAAATGAAACTTTTATCAAAAGAAAGGATCAAATCATGCAAATTAATAAAAATAATTATTTAAAAAAAAATTTAATTTGCCCGTTATAAAAGTGGAGTTCTTGATGCTGATCATGAAACTGATAATCAAATTTTATATTTTCTTAAAAAAAATTTTTTTTTAAATTAGCATAAATTTGCATTAGTTTTTTTTTAATTTTTAAAATGATTAAATTTACAAACTTAATGCTATTTTCACTAGATTCCTGACATTATGGCAAATGGACCGACATTCGTTGAAACAATTTCTGATGAGAAGCCATCATCAGATGAAATCTGGAAAAAGTCAAGATTCTGAAATCTAAAATCTTTTTAAATCTGCCCATTGTTGGCGATTGTTTTATTCAGGCCGTTCCATTGTCAGTTTGATCTACATAATCCTAAAAGTAAAAATATTTTTAAATTTTATTTTTCCTATTCTACTTTTCTAATTGAATGATATTTGTTTTGTTAAAGTTTTTGATGACTAAAAAAAATTTTCCATGATAAAATGTCATCGTTCAACTTTCCTTATAAATGTATCTATAAATACACTTCTGCCATTATAGTGACACAAACTGATGCTTTATAATTCAATAGGTAAGCTGATAATTAATGTATTAATTATTTAAAACTTTTCTATTTTAACTGTGTTTTTGTTTCTCTTTTATTTTATATCTAAAAAAAATAAAACAGAAACTAAATTCAACACTAAAAATTTTAAATTTTAAATGTATCACATGTTGCTGATTTCTTAGATTAATTAAAAAAATTCATTTTCAATTTAATCCTTCTTAAACAATATTCTTATTAGTTATGAATGTTACATTTCTTTTAGTGATGAAGTTCTACTTTGCCTTTGCTTTACTTATCTGTACCATAAGTTTGGTTCAGTGGTCCACTAATGCCTATGAAACCAAACATATCAAACCATTTGATGCTAAAAATATAGGTAAACGTGAAAGTAATTTTGGAGTTGATGACCTAGCTAAACGTGAAGAGGAATGGCTTTTCAACAAGGAAGATAAACGTGAAGAGAATCGGCATGAAAAACATGAAGAAAAACATGAAGAGCGACGTTCTCGTAAAAAGGAAGATAAGCATGAAAAAGGACGGCCTAGCAAAAACGAAGATAAAAATGAAGAAGGATAGCCTAGCAAAACCGAAGATAAATATTGAGCAGGTTTAGTGTAGCAAAAGCACCAAAACAAATGGTTTTACTAATCAAATAAAAAATCACGATTGAAAGAACTTAGAATAGAATAAATTAAAATTAATTTTGTGTGGATTTCCAATTCAATTTATATTGAAATAAAATAATATTTTATTATGAGCAATTTTATGCAACTTTAAATTTATGATTGGAAATTGTTAAAACATTAACTTCAAATGTGAATATCGGTGATCAGCCAATTTTAATTAGAATATTTTTATATTCCTAGCAACTCATATAATTTTAACTCACTATAAAACTATAATTGCTTTTCAAACACACACATCTGTAGGAAATTGCAAGTAATTTTCTATCTAGTTCAAGGTGAATAAAAATAATAAAATATAATAAAATGTAAACAAATTCTAAAAAAATATGCAAAAAATGATATTAATGAATTATTTATATTAAAATAATTTTTAAAAGATATTTTTGTCAATTTTATTATTTAATTGTCTTTATAAATATGGAAAATTTTCAAGTTTTACAGATAATCTGTTATGATTAATTAGTTGCCACCTGCTTGAGATCAAAGCAGGGTTATTTAATTCAATAAAAACTGCAGCTGAATCATTCTGCCCCACGAATCAGTGGTGGATTACCCAAAAGGCCCACCAAGCGCGCGTCTGGGGCCCTCGTCGTCTCGAGGGGCCTCAAAAATTGTATGGGGGAAGTCCAGTCTCTTTCCGCACTTGTCATCATGAGCTTTAGTGAATCGATATAGCATCATAATGACGCCGATTTGTTGAACAACTTGATTGGTTAGCTCCGTATGAGATTGTTTGTTCGCAGTGCCGGATTTAGGTTTCAATGGGCCCTAGGCTGTTAGCATAGAATGGGCCCCTAAAGAAGATGGCCAGGCTGTTGACGGGATTTCTGGCAAAAATTAAAAAAATATAATTTTGAAGCTTAAAATTGAATCAATTATTATAAAATAAATTATTGACAACCCAATAAGTGTAGCTCCTTTGAAGCCTCAGTGGGGCCCCAAAAATCATAAGCCCACGAAGCCTAGACTTTTCGTTGGCATAAATCACTTCACTGCACCTCATTAGTAACCAGCTTCGCATTTCCTCAAGATTGAAATTATATAATAATTATATAATTGGTTTAGAATCATGAGAAACTTCCTAAAATTATATATTTTATACAAAACACACAACAATGGAAAAATTTCTTTCCTGTAAAAATCCACGTGTATTCAAGTTATCATAACTTGATTAGATTTATTGAACTATTTTTCCTTATTTTATATTTATTTTAATTCAAATCCAACTAAATGGAACTATATAAAATTATTCTATATTTTATAAAAATATTTTGCCTCCACCAAAGCATTGTAACATTGTAATTTTCTTAATAATACCACACCCTTGATGAATAAATAATTAGTCACATGTTAATAAGTACAAAAAAAGGATAGGTTCCACCAATCAGACTTATTCTTTGAAATTAAACAATAAGTGAATACAATAAATAATAAGTTTATAAAAAACTAATTTTATTTAAAAAAAATATTTTTGTACTAAATTTTTCCTTGTGTATCAAATCTGACAATTTAAAAGGCAGTAAATTATGGAAGGAAGAATTCCTGTATGATATTTCCTCACTTGTCTGGGTATAAAACAAGTTCGCATTTCATTGTATAATCTATTGTTGTTCTACATCTTCGCAGGTAAACTTGTAATAGATGAATTCCCTTTGAGTTGTGTTTTTGTTTTACTCCACTAAATACATTCAAAATTTAATTTTTATTTTTAAATTGTACTTGTTTCTACCAGTATGTATATTGATTAACACAAAAACCAACTAAACACTTTTTTGTATAAGTAGTTAAATTTCTTTTATATTTTTTCAGTGATGAATTCATACTTCGCTATTGTTATTTTTGCCCTAATCTGTGTGCAGTGGTCTGCTAATGCTTATGTTGTCAAACGGGACAAAATGTTTGAGGCTGTAAATATGGATAAACGTGACAAAATGTTTGAAGCATCAAACATCGCTAAACGTGGTTATATGTTTGAAACTGCAAACATCGCTAAACGTGGCTTGGTGTATGAAACTGCAAACATCGCTAAACGTGACGCAATTAATAAAGGTCGTCCATAAAATACGTAACACAAAAAAATGGCTATTTTTAGACCCTCTCCCCCCCTTTGTAACACTTCCATAACAAGCATTTCTGACTCCACCCTCCCCCTTACTGTAACTTTACAAATCTTAAGACTATCTCGAATTATTGCTAAATTATTGCTCAATCATTTTTTCATTATTTCTTTGTTTATCTATTAAAAACATTAACAAATAATAAATAAATATCAAACGTATAACCAAATTTTAAGTAATTTATGGACAGCCACATATTGATAAACGTGATCAATGTTAGGAAAATCAAACGTGGAGAATTCTCAATTGAAATATTCTAAACTGTTGTCTCCCGATTTAAATTGTATTGAAATAAAATTCTTTTGTTTAATGATAATTGTTGGTTTTTATTTTTACATATTATAGTCATATAATAAAATATGTCTTTTTAAATTAAATATCTTCACACATAAATAATCGCGGGTCCTTATTTACTGCCTTGTATTCCTTTTTTTCTAAGCAAACCACAAGTGCTCCTGACAGTCTTTAGGAGAAAGAAATCTCTTAAAATGTCATTTGCATAACTTTAACAGGTGAAAATATCCACCCAATAATGCGGTTGGTACAGCCGGATCTTGGTCTTCACCTCCTTTAAGAGGTGGAGATACACAACTGACAGATGCAGATTGGGTAGCATCACCCCATTAATTAACATGCTATTAACATGCTAAATTAAAAAGCTATAAAACCAGTGCAAAAAGAGAAAAAACGCTTTATTACATTGTTCTCATAAATTGATCAATGTTTGACTTTGTCACTCTGATTAAGTATTTGGCACTGATGGGCAATCCCCACCTAATGATCCGGTGAATAAGTTACACGTCCGTATATCATTTGTCTTGTGTCATTATTCTATGTGGGCACTTGGGTAATAAAATGCAACTACTGTACTGCCATTAACAGGGTTTATGCACTTGCATACGCATTCTGAGTGGTGAACACGAAGCAATTGCATCTTGTTGCAATTACTCAGATTCAGGTTAGGGTTTCTCCGTCGGAATTGATGCATCTCTTGGATTTGCACGACAACCTGTTTGATTCTGATCAAAGTTTGGCTAAATGGATTCTGATTAATTCCTCATGCAAATTCAAGAAACAAGAATGGCAAGGAACACCAAATTTACTATCACAATCCAATTTCTAAAAGACTAACTAAAATATACGTTTGGACTGGCAAAAAAAAATCATTACAGAAAGAACCAGCTTCACATCCAAGTTCAATGAGTTTTGCAGTGAAATCGGAGTGAAAAACAAAGAAAACCCTGCATACCACCGTGATCGAATGAAGCAGCAAAATGAACGATCCAAACTATAACGCAAATTATAAAAAAATCAAAAGAAGAAAGTTGCCAATGGACGTAAAATCTACAAAACATATCTGGAAGATGAACTACAATGTCCAGGTTACTCACGCATCTCAACTTTAAAAATAGTTAAAAGGTACAACTAGTCAACATGGAACAGTTGACAATTAAAGAGGAAGCGTGTTAAGAGCATCTAATATCAAGGTTGCCACTAAGGCAACCAAGAAACAAAATTTAATTAGGAAAAACTATGAATAAAGCAGTTTTTAGTGTAACCTTTAAACTTGTCACATGATTATTCATGGCGTAGCAAACAGGTTACAAATTATGAATTGTTAATAAAATCTTTCCTAATATTAAAATAATGTTTAAAAAATTATCACAAATGTAAAACCAAATAATTGTCAAAAAAATTAGTTACTTTTATTTAGTAAGTCTAAATTTGTGCAAATAAAATAATTTACAATGACCAATTTGATTAATTTGGATTTATGGCTGGGAATTGTTAATTTTAAGAACATTAGCTTCAGATATCAATATTAATAATCTGATTTTAAGTATAATATTTATCAATTTCCAAGCAACTGATGTCACACTTTTAATAAAAATAAAAGGAAAAAGCTGCATGATGTTCAAAAACTATATAATTCTAAATCAATTTATTGTGCATTGAAAAAAATAATATTTTAAACATCTGCAGGAAATAATGAGTAATTTTCCATTGATTTCAAAGTTACTAAAAAAAAAAAATATTTTTAAATGTAAACAAATTTTAATATTATACGCAGTTTCTTGAGACACCTACAAAACTGCTCCACATTAAAATTAAATATTAGATACATAAAATAATGATTTATAAGTCTGTTCAAATCTAATTCGCTAATATCATTTCCAATTAAAATCTATTCAATTTTCTTATGATTATTTACACGTGAATAAGAAGTTATGTCATGAATTAAAATAATAAGCTCCGCCCATGATATCTCTTCCATCCTCGAACAGCCTGTGCAAACATAAATTAGTCATTTTATAAAAAAATAATTTCTTTACAAAATTATTTTTTAACATTATTTTTCCTCAACTATTGAAAAAAAACCGTTTATCAAAATGGCACAAGAAGCAATATATTTTCATGAAAAAAATCCTCTTTACTATTTCCTCATTTATTTACCTACATAACCAGTTCAAATTTCATTGTCATCAATTCTTGCTCTACCATTGAACAGGTGAGTACACAATAGATTTATTACGCTTTGTGCATTTTAGTTGTTTTTCATATCTTAGTTATACGAGGTCATTCTATATTGGCATGAGAAATAAAACCAAAACTATACTAAATGTAACGAATAGAAATCTTATAGATTAAAATAAGTCAACTAAAACAATAGTTTTTTTCGAATTCATTTTATGAATGATTGCAGAAAATTTTAAAATGTGTTAATTAGTTCTTAGATTTATGAAAAAAATTAATTTTAAATTTAGCTGTATAGTTTGCATAATATTCTTAAGTAATTTTTTCAAAATTAAATATATTAAAATTGTTTTCAAATATTTTCAGTCATGAAGTTATCCTATGCTTTCGTTCTCATTGTCTGTGCCATATGTTTGGTTCAGTGGTCTACTAATGTCTACGCTGCTAAACGCGACCAATTGTTTCAGGCTAAAAACATAGCTAAACGCGACCAATTGTTTCAGACTAAAAACATAGTTAAACGCGACCAATTGTTTCAGGCTAAAAACATAGCTAAACGCGACCAATTGTTTCAGCATAAACGCATGGGCAAACGCGACCAATTGTTTCAGGCTAAAAACATAGCTAAACGCGACCAATTGTTTCAGCATAAACGCGACCAATTGTTTCAGCATAAACGCGACCAATTGTTTCAGCATAAACGCGACCAATTGTTTCAGCATAAACGCGACCAATTGTTTCAGCATTAACACATAGCTAAACGTGGTATATAATGCTGAAAAAAATAGCCTAAACGAGGATGAATTTTGTCACAGCAAAAATAAATAAACGTTAACCATTCTTGATTTTAAGTAATTTAAAATAAAAATAAATTAAATTAATTTTCGTGTTCGTTTTCTACAAATTTAAATTGTGTTGAAACAAAATTAATTTATTATTCTATTCTACATTACTTGATATTAAATACCTACATATAAACAATCATGTGTCTTTATCTCAAAACAATTATTTGTGTTAAAAGAAAAACAATTTTATTAATAAAATAATTATTATGGTATTTAAAAAACATTTCATTCATTTAAAGAAAATAAATTATTTTCCACTGATTCATTCAATAAATAGGACAACATAAAGCCGCGATATATTTTCGATAGAAATGTATACATATTTTGAATTCTTGCAATAAATAAATAAAATATTATGTAATCTATAATTGATTCCAAAACCACCAGATACTTCCTTCAATTTTAATACAGAAAATCCACATTTGTTAAAATTCTTTTCCTTTATAATTTCACATGAAATTATAAAGATATCAATAAAAGTATCGTAACTCTTTAAAAAAAGGTTAAAATTACACATGTCTAATTTTAACCTTTTTTTCATTATTTTATGGTTATATACAATGCAAATGCAAGCAAATGTAAGTTAAATCAATTATTCTTTTGGCTTCAAGGCATTGTTTGGCTCATTTCTTTTGCCAGAACGCTTCTAGTACATCTGTCGTGATCTCAATTAATATTTCACATATTATTGGGGTCACGATAATGTCGCGACCTCATCGTCGCGCCCAGATGGCGTAGATTGACCGCCGTGATCTCGGCCTCTCTCCTCGACCCCAAGTAAAGACAAAAGGGACGGTGAGGCAGCACACTGAGGGGGTAGAGGGCCATAAACCATCATCTTTTGTTGTCCCTTCCTGTCTAAAGAAGCCAATGACGACTCGCCGTCGCCGAGATTATCCATCAAATCTCCGCCAGAGTTGGGAGCTGATAAAAAAAGCCATGACAGGAAGTGGGAACTACTAGAATCATACCCCAAAACCACAAAAACAAGCAACCAGAAACAGAACCTCAAGAACCTCACTGTCAGGCCATACTAATCAAGAGTATCAGATTGATCGCAGACAGAGGACAAATTTCACTGCTGCTTATATGTGGGCTGGCTGACAGCCAGTCAAAATTGCCGGAGAAGTCTACTGCTGTCACGCGGACAACACCAGCACCAGCGCGTGCTCATAACCGAGCCTGAAACGCGAATCCGTCCTCATTTGGAGCCCGACTCCGTGAGTCGAAAATGACGCAACAAAATCAGTAATTGTAATTCACTTCATTGTAAGAGCGCAAGCTCCAATCTAGTAAATAAATTACTAAAACCGTTTATATTCTAATTACCGCCTCTGTGTACCTTTTTAGCCTTTTTTTCATTATTTTATGGTTATATACAATCGAAATGCAAGCAAATGTAAGTTAAATCAATTATTCTTTTTGTAGTATCCTCACACATATCACAATAAATACAGTCCTTATTTCATTATCACACCAGTGAAATAATTATGTTTAATAAAAACTTCACTATATACATGAATGGATAAAATGAATATTTAAATTAATCAACTACGATAATATTACTGATGGTTACTTACGCCATCTAATAGCACATATTGGTATTATCAATTATGTAAACCACTTGTTGTTATTTATGCTTATTGTTCTAATTTCTTATTTTTGCTTTCCGCTTTGAGCATGGCATCAGTGCTGGCTTCGAGGCATTGTTTAGCGCATCTCTCTTGCCAGAACGCTTGTAGTACATCTCTCTTGGCACTCGGTGGCGGTGTGGGTTGCAAGTCATACCCTGTCGGCAAGATGAGTTGGTCGGTTCGTTCGACTAACAAATCTCCGCTCTCGAATGTGATTGACTCCACCTCACTATCAGTGTGTTGCATTGGTTACGCGAGCAACTTTGTCGCTCCGATATGGTGTTGCAGAGGTTGGAATGTGGTCATCTCTCCGTTCCAGCAAAAAAGCCTCGCTTTTAGATGGAAATCGACTTTGGCTGCGTCAGTGCTGTCAATGACGTGAGCGATTTTGTTGCTCTTGTCCAGTTGGGTAAAGGTCTGATTGACAGTCGCCACTAGCAAACAACGATTTCTAAGTGTTGTGAGCATCAACCAAACACAAAATACAGTCGATAGACATAGGCGGAAGGTTTTGAGTCCCTAGAGTCAGATTGATAAGCACGTTTTGGGTTGTTGTTCGCTCAATCGGTAATGTCTGGCCGCAGATATGGCTAAATTTGGATTCGCATATACATTTGCAATGGTCACAATCTGAGTCAGCGGTGGAGCTCATGTTCAGTCCGGCGACAGATTCTGGCAAGAATGGCTCACCTGATTCTGCCGATTAGTTGTGGCTGAAGTCTGAGTTTGGTCTACAAATGGTTTCTAGAATGGTTCACCAAACTCGATCCCGGTGGTCTGCTTTCGAACTATTAGTCGGACCAATTCAGTCATAGTTAATCCTGATCTTATGGGAATTTTATGAGTCGTGGCCAATTGAACCATCAGAATGGTCTCTTCGCTAAGACCTGTTGATACAGCGATTGGTTGCAATAGAATTTGATTACTTCCAGTATTCGTGGGAGTGAAAGTAATGTTGGATTGATTTGGAAAAGACAAGACTTCTATTGCGTAAAAATGGTATGGAATTGGTAAGAGTAATTGACAAACGAGTGGTTTGACTGACGGTAGGAATTGTTACTTTGAGAGGTCTGAGGTTGGTTGCCAGGGTACCAAAAAGAAGATGCAAGAGGGTTTTGGGTGTTGTTGCTGCCAATCGTCACTAACAAACGTCAAGTTCCGCTAATGTTTGAACCGCTGGACGGCGGGCAAATTCGATCGCCTGGCCCTTGCGCTCTTGTTTGAGGTCGCCCGCAACTTTTGTTTTTTTTGTTAACTCCTTTGAGGCGTTGCTCAGACTTGAGTCTGCCATTTCTTCTCGTTTTGTTTCTATGCTTTGAATACATTAAACAAGAAATTTAAATCTAACACTGGACGGACCCCCATATGTTGTGCTTCCGGTTTCGGTCACAATTACTTGTACGGTTTAACTGTA
Organism: Henia vesuviana; assembly: GCA_034696185.1. Taxonomy (NCBI): domain Eukaryota; kingdom Metazoa; phylum Arthropoda; class Chilopoda; order Geophilomorpha; family Dignathodontidae; genus Henia; species Henia vesuviana. Next base: position 691 of record JAQFZU010002072.1, on the reverse strand, counting down.
TTTATTTGTGCAACTCGTGTCACAGAATAGAGCGAATAACTGAGACGTTATAAATGGCAAACATAACAGTATAATATATTCAAGTGAATAAATTTATGACTATGAGACAACTCGTCTCTTGCAGATAATTTAAATAATAGATTCTAAACAATATGATGGTTCGACTGCGATGTGGTATGTCGAGAAGTGAGGGTTAACGAAGCCTTCTTCAGCGATTTCTGGTCTTGTGGTTGTCTAGGAAAATGGCTTGCCAGTTTTCTTGCTTCAGTGATAGATCCTTTGTCCTCGGTTACTCCAATGGGCTTGTAACACACCGTTGGCTTCATTGCTGAGGTTCTATGACTCTGTTGAGTGGTTTTAAGCTGGTGAATATGTGCTTGTGTTGTGACTTCAGTCGTGCAGGCCCATAAATGCCCTCAGACCCAGGTGTTCACAGTAGAATTAATTCTCCTGTCCAAATTTATCCATTAATTGGGACTCAAAAGTCATAAAAGTTTATGATCCCAGCCCAAAAAGAAAAATTCAAGAAAAGGAAAGGAAAACAATAAACACAATGCTATCCCTGTCAGAAATGCAAAGGACCTGCACCTATTAATTTACTAAATTATTTTCATTTAATTTACTAAATTATTTTCATTTAATTTACTAAATTATTTTCATTTAATTTACTAAATTATTTTCATTTAATTTA
>JAQFZU010002071.1:0-10719 GCA_034696185.1 Henia vesuviana | reverse complement strand
TTACATATTAAATTGAACACATAGACACACACAAATTACAACATTAGTAATACAAATGTAGGACATCTGGTTAGTAATAATAACAGGCGCAACTAATCGATAATAACATTGCAATCGATCATAAACACGTTATAACCCATTCAGATTAACTGACTAATAATATAGAATCAACTACAAATTATTCAAACATTACCAGCTATTAAATATGAATATAAAACATACATTTGACACAAAACTAACCAATTCTATACCTCTAATAAAACCAAATACCAAACATAATATAACCATAAAGGAATATTAATACAATCGAATTCCAATTATCAACAGTAGGCAACTCGACGGATGTTCGAGTGCGGGACGATGGCACAGGGACGGTGGGCTGAATAAAGGCTCCGACACCTGTACCCGTGCGTCTTGTTATTCTTTTATTCGTGCACCTGGCCGAGAGTATATGGATCGGGGACCGTGCCCGAATCAAGTACTCACGACCTGGTCACAAACTAATATTGTTTTTATCTTTAGATATTATTTTATACCTGATGCGATGGACAAACAATGAAATGGATTTTTTTGCTTAGACTTGATGGATTGCCAATTGTTGTTTTTACTTGTTGGGTAAAACCACTCGTTTTTATATTCTCAGTGCCAGTGCAATAATGGATTACGTTTAGATTTGCACTAGCACCATCGCACACAATTGCATTTACTAAAAAACCATGGCTTTGAAATGAGTTCAGTGTGGCTATTAAGTAACCAATGACAACTCCAGATGTTGTTGATTTTTCTAAACAAAAGTGTGGGCCTATGACATCAAAGTTTGATGTCATGTATCTCCAGATGAATTGCAACACATAGTTTGCTGCTTTGATGGCTTTTTCTTTTTTTGGAACAACATTGTCCAAGCATGGTAATTCCTCTGGAGACATGGCAAGACCTGCATAAAGTAAGACTTAGATAATTGTAGATTAAATTTTAACAATAAGGTTCATTTTTAAATTTTTTAGATTTGCTATTCCACACAAGTTCCCAGATAGCACACTGACGTCCTAAGGACGTCTGTAACGGATATCTCGGACGTCCCTAGGATGTACTTTTCCCATCCCTATAACGTCCAAATCAGGTCTAAATCAGATCACGAACTCCCCCTTTTTTACGTCCAAAAGACATCTTTTGGATCTGAAAAAAGACATCCAAAACAAGTCTGTAGGATGTCCTACGGATTATGAATTTAGTAGCTCCAATGGACATCCTACGTTTGTCTTTTGGATGTTTTTTTTGAGATTGGAAAGACGTCTTTTGGACGTCAAAAATGGGGAGTTTGTGATCTAATTTGGACTTGGTTTGGATATTACTCGGATGTACAAAAGATGTCTTAAGGATATCTGACAGTGAGATATCCATTGCAGACATCCAATGGATGTCTTTAAGATGTCAGTATGCTTATAAGGTATTAACTATAAACAATAAAAATCAAAAACAATAATAAAATTAATAAACAAATAAAATTTATAAAGTTATAAAATTAATAATAATGAAATTAATAAACTAAAAATTAATATTAATATTAAAACTAATATAAATTTTAATTGCATAAAATTAAAAGCAAATTATAAAAATTATAAAATTGATACCAGTAATAAAATTATCAATTACATGCAGGGCGACTTGAAGAAGCCAACTGTGACCATATTCCTTTTTATAGTGCTCGCCTGAACATATTCGCTTGGTTACATGACTTAAGTATTGCTAAAACAATACTTTTGGGTCATGTGACCAGGTCAGTAGTGTCTAAACGGCGTTTCTAAGCCAGGACACTTCCAGGAACTGACGTCACAAGCCACGCCCCCCAATATGGCGTGTCCCATACAGAGCCTCCATCTTGTTTTTGGTCGTCATAGGGGAGCAGCCATCTTGTAGAAACGTCACTTCCGGCTGCCATTTTTGAAAGCATTTGCTCTAATTAATTAGTCCCATCAAAGACCCCACCCTAAGACGTCAACAACCCCCATCAAATTCGAATTTATCGATTGGTTATACCTTTCGACCAATGGCAGCCCGCTATGACGTCACCGATCGTTTCCACGCGTTCGATGACGTCACCAATCGATCGAGCATGCTCGATAACCCCCCTGAAGGTCGTTTGCGATGACGTAGCGATGACGTGTACGCAAGGACACGCGAAACGCGCTATAGGGAGAAGCCCACTTTCCCTTAAAAAAGTCGGCGTACGGGACGCGCGCTTTCGCCATGCCGCGATCGGTCCACACGCTCTCGCCCGTCGATGTCACAAAGTCCCATCGAAAAAAAAAATTTTTTTAATGCGATTTTATTATGTTTTTTTAAAAAAGCCATTTGTTCCCCTCCCCTCCATTTCCCCCTCGAGTGTTTTTTTGTTCACCAGAGCCCTCCAAACAAAAAAACAAAAATTCCTCATTTGATGTGTCATTCGACGCTTTCGAGGCGCGCGCGTACACACGCACACGCATCATGTCTACCACCACGAACCCATTTGAAGATGTCGGTGCAGTAATAGCGTACTACGGTTTCCACTTGCCCGACGGTTTCGTGGTCAAAGAAATGGGCATTTCGTACACGTTCAAAGACTGTTCGACCAAATACACTTTCCAGACCGGCAACAAGAAAGATGTCGACCCCAATTGGCGATCCTTCATAGAGTGGACAACCAATCACGTTCACGGATTGGAATTGCGCGACTCTGTCGAGGACATGTCGCAAGAAATGGTTTACCAGGCGGTAACGAGCACTTATTCCGATTGCGTGTTGGAGTCAAACAAACGCACGCTGGCTTTCAAGGGGTTCGGATTGGATTGGATTTAATAATAAAAATATGATTTATAACGAAGATTTTTTTTATAAAAGTAGTTAGTTTTTAAACTGTTTAAAAAGCATATTTATTGCTGAACATTACGTGTTTAGACCGGTTGCTAGGCAACCGAGGCAAATATTACGGAGCAAAGGCGAAAAATGGCGAACAAAAACCTACACTTTCTGCAAAGAGTGCAAACTTTGGGGGCTCGTAGCTCCCTTAGTTCCACTCTGATTGGAATGCGGATTAGTTCATTCGACTTGTCTTGTCGAAATCTTCCAGGATCCGTCAAAACTAGCGCCGGCCCTAAAACTGCAATCTAATCGCAATTGCTTGTAATTGGATATTTTAGGCCATGCATTTGCAGGTACCCGCTCGGTATAGATTTTGTAAAATTCGCAAACAGAAAATATAAATTTCTGTACGAATTTTATAAAATCAACACTAATTAACAAATGAAATACTCAATTTAAATTGCATCTTTTGAATCGAATTAATAAAGAACGCAATTCAGCGAACATTTCTATATTTAGTATTTTTGTTGATTATTTATATTTAGCAAAGCATTTTTGTAAATCTTATTTGTAGTTTCTGACTGCTTCCAAATTTGCACTATGACTCGCCACTCAATATTCAGAATTTATATGTGAGATTTATATTTGGTTTCTTCAATGCTTACATATTAATGTCCTAGAAGTTGCTTGCAGTCGAATCTCGATGTATTGGAATGAGTTGCACAGTTTAAAACATTAAAAAGAATTTAATGAACAGGAGCATAAAAATAATACATTATCATCTTGAAAAAGATGAACCACGGTACACCCAATTAACATAGATTCATCTGTAAAATTAAGTTGATTAGATGAAACACAGCATCCAGTCTATTTATAGAACACAGGCAAAACAAAATGGCCTAATTACAGGTAAACACTTTGGTGTTACATCTAGCGACAATATTGAAAAGCTTAATACATGAGATTTAGTAAAATTCGAACACCAATGAAAATACAACAAAATTAATTAAACTAAATATATGTAAAATCACTGAAATACAAAAAAAAATCACATTTAACAATACAAATGAAATAAAGTAACATTAACAATTTAATACAAATGCGAATCAATAATTAGAATTACGCGAGTCTGAAATACTAAATGGTGACAAAATTCACAATTTTCTAACACTGTATGGATGATAATCGAGAAGTACAGGGGACGGTAGCCGGCCATTCATGCCGCACTTGGTTGATCGAATAAGTTATTATCTAAAGCTAAAATCGGTGAAAATGTCGACGAATTATTTGAGAAAATTGCTTTTGATTTTACACTTCAACCAAGCAGAATAAAAAGTAAATATTTGTTAATTATGTGACCGGGTCGTGGGTACTTGGTTCGGGCACGGTCCCCGATCCATATACCTTTGACCAGGTACACGAATAAACAAATAAACCACGCTGATGCACGGATATAGGTGTCGGGGCCTTTATTCAGCCCGCCGTCCCTATGCCGTCGTCTCGCACTCTAATGCCTGTTGAAACTGCCGGCCTCGCGCCCGAGGCATTATATCCTCGGACGCGGAGCTATAACACTTGTACTCACCTGGCCACCCGTGGTGGCCGCAGCATACTCCTAGCCTGGCGTAGCCACCCTTGTCCGGCGGTCCCAACTCATCGCAGCTATCCCTCTAGTGCCGTGGGGCTCGGTCACGCACATCAGTGCTGGCCGAGCTCTTCGGCCGACGTCTCGTCGCTCCAAACTCTGCTACTCGACTCTCTGACTAGAAGGGACCGCCGCCGAGCCCCCATTTGCTCCTTCTCTTTTCTGCCCTCAAGGCATTGGGGAACCCATGGCGACCCCCAGTGACCACTCTGGTCACAATTATATCAATTAAATGATGATTATAACAATGTGTTAATCTGATTTTAGCTTTAGATAATAACTTATCATTGGATGACTCAAGGTCGCGAAACTCGAGTTCATGTTGTTGGTCTGGTTTCAGTCGATGATTTTCTTTTTTTGTTAAGTTTTACAAAATGATTGCTGAGAATTTTAATTCATCGAAATTATCATGTAAATTTTGTAAATAAAAAAAATATTTTTAATTAACTGTTTGAAATATTTTATATTCTTCCGTAAGAATAAATCTTGTACTTAATTAATTAGTTTCTAGACTTTGTCTCTTTCCAGTGCACTAAATTTAACTGAACTTTTTTTGTCACTTTCTATCATACTAAATTGAAGTAGAATTTTTTGAAATCACGTGATTTTCAACACCCAATGATATTTCAATTAATGAAATCGAGAGCCAATGACAGTTAAGCTTTATTTTAAACAGACCGGTTGGCATTTTCTTAACGACTGCATTATGCTCATATCGTTTTAAAATTATCGCTGGATATTGTACACGTAATTTTGGATGATGTAAGCTCAATTACTGATTAAGGAATCAAAGTTAAACCGCAATATCATATGGCTGAGAGGTGAGCAATTTTTATAATATTTTAAAACAGTTTGACAACGCATGGTTGAAACTATTCTAATATAAGTAAATTTCTAGAACTGCCTTAACTTGTAAATTAGAACCGGGGAAAAAAACAAAACTGGAATATTAACTTAACCTGTCAATGAAAAGGTGCGGGTCGAGAAAAAAACACATTACCGCTGCATTGGAATTTTTTGTAAAAAGATATGCATAATTAAACTTTTTTTAAAAAAACTTTGGGAAGAATTTTAGAAATTTTTTTTTAAAAAAACACTTCGAATCACTTGTCTCTTTTTTCCTGTTCGGCTTGTCCCTTCGGGAGAAGCCGATCGGGAAAAAAAAAATTTTTTTTTTGATGGGACATTGCGTCATCGTCGGGCGGGAGCGCGCGAAGCGTGCGTGGGCGGAGAAACCCTGTAAACGTCGTCGACGATGCGTACTGTTTTTTTGACGGGAAACACGCACTTTGCGGGCGGGAGCGCGTGGCATCGGTTGATGCGTGCCTCTCGTTGAAAAAAACTTTTTTAAAAAAAAAAAACAGATGGTCGAGAGCACATATTTTCACGTTGGGATTATTCCCAACTAGCTCTGAAAACAAAAATTTTTTTTTGGACGGGACATTACATCACCATCTGGCGGGAGCGCGCCAGGCACGCGCGGTATCGGGTTGAAGGTCGATGCGTGCCTTCCGTCAAAAAAAAAAATTTTTTTAAAAAAAAACAGATGGTCGAAAGCGCGTATTTTCACGTTGGGATTCTTCCCAACTAGCTCTGAAAAGAAAATTTTTTTTTTTGACGGGACATTACATCACCGTCGGGCGGGAGCGCCCGAGGCACGCGCGACATGGGGTTGAAGGTCGATGCGTGTTCCCGTCAAAAAAAAAAAATTTTTTTTAAAAAAAACAGATGGTTGAGAGCGCGTTTTTTCACATTGGGATTCTCCCCAACTAGGTCTAAAAACAAAATTTTTTTTTTGATGGGACATTACAACACCGTCGGGCGGGAGCGCGTGCCTTGATCGCGGCATGGCAAAAGCGCGCATACTGTACGCCGACTTTTTTAAGGTGGCGTGGGCTTCACCCCAAAACACGTTTCGCGCGCAAACAAGCACGCGTCATCGACAATGACCTTCGGGGGGGTTATCGACTATGCCCGATCGATTCGTGACGTCATCGAACGCGTGGGAAGTCCCTGTGACGTCATACCAGCTCATACCAATCGATTGATGACTGATTAGTGACGTCATTGGGGTCTTTCGTGGGGGTAATTAATTTTGATTGACAGGGCTCGGAAGTGACGTTTTTTCCAACATGGCTGCACCCCTATGACGATCGGAAACAAGATGGCGGCACCCTGTGTGCACACCATATTGGTTCCGGGGGGCGTGGCTACGACTTTATGACGTCACTTCCGGAAAGTGCGCCAGAACCGCAATTTCAACACTATTTGTATGTGATTTAATTTTTTTTAAGAATGATCGTGCAGGAGCATCACAAACAAAAGCAACAATTTTAAGATTAATTTTTATATTGCTAACAAAAATTTCTGAATTTAAAATTTCTAAAGTTTCTGAAACAAAGTCAGTCATCAAATCATTACTACAGTTAGGTTTTCCTGGGCTAAAATATATTCTAACAGGAAATGGAATTGGATTGTCTATGTTTCTTACAAGACATAGAATTGGCCAGAAATTTTTGTTTGAACTTTTTTCAAGTGGCAATCCATCAACATTTAAAATTAATTCTAAAATTGGGGGTATAATTTTGAGAAATTGGCAAAATTTTATTAATTGATTTTTTAAACCTAAATGTATGTAGTGTCCAGGTAGTAATAATTTAGTTGTTGTTTTTCTAGGAGTTTTTAATAGAGTACGGGCATCTAAGGGTAATTCAGGATGATCATTATGCAAAATCTTTAATAGAGAATTTAAAGATGAGTGCTTTATATTTGAATTTAGAGCCCAGACTCTCATTTTATCAGCAAAATTTATTTCTGGTAAATTTGGATTTTCAAATTTATTTTCAGAGCTGTTAAGATTATCAAAATTAAAAAACTGCTCATTGGAATTACTTGAATCAGAAAAATGTTTATTGGAATTACTTGAATCAGAATCAAAACTATGGCTATTAGTATTAATGTAATTGGGATTATCGAAATCAAAATACTGCATGTTAGCATCATTAAAATCAGTAGATTGCGTGTCAGAAATATTAGAATTAGTATCAAAAGTATTGGAATCATTATCAGAATTGTCTTGGTTAGCAATCTCATCAGAATTAGGAATATGATCTTTACTACAAAAATTGGTAGACGTGCTTGCACTTAGGTTTGAATCATTTGTAATTAGAATTTTATGTAATTCTTTTACATTTGATTTGTTGTCAATTCGGTTGATTATTTTTTTTAAATGTGATTAAATTTTTTTTTTTTGTTTTTTGGAAATAGTTCGTTCCATATTTTACCTTGTAGATTGATAAATCTGAAATCAAAGATGCCAAATTAATCTTTATTTTTTTAATGTAATTATAATAGTTTAAAATATTTTAAAATATCAATTTCGTTTCTCAATTCTAATAATAGACACTTTGCGCTTTCGTACGCAACGAAAACACGCAATACGAAACAAAATAATTTTTTCGTGTTGCGAAAGTTATTCTTTGTTTTCGTTGCAACAGGTTGCGCTAAACTAAACGTGTAAAAAAACGGATTTCGATTTTACAAAATGCAGACCGTGTTGTTATCATGGCGACTCAAAATGGCGATTCAACCATTAAGACCATTGAGTCACTATAGTCTCATTTCGATAAACGGAATTTATTAATTTTGAAATCATAAACATAAAATTAGATTACCTCGAGTTACTGGAACATTAATTTTTAGTAATATTAGCCATTTTATGACCAATTCGATATGAATATTAAACGTAAATTGACTAAATCATTCATGAAACGATTAGATCGGTAGCCGTAATGGCTGACCGATTGTTGCTTTGTGCGCATGCTCGCTAATTGAGATTGCGGTTCAGATGAGACCGCAAATCTAAAAATTTTGCGGATTTCGTATCCACGAAACAAAACAATTTTGAACAATTTGGTAAAAAAATATCGTTTCGTAGCTATATTTTTTGCGCCGCAAAAAACGCAAAGTGTCTAATAATTTTTGTTATGAATACATTTAGATTAATGTTATACCAAAATAACTTATTTAATATTAAAGGAAAATAATTTTTAAAAAATTTTACTTTTTATAATGATTATATACTTTCAAAAAAGATTTTATTTGAAAATAAATTGGCTTAGTTGTTTGATTTAGGCATTAGTTTCTAGTTCTTGTGGTGTTTTTGGCTAATCAAGTTGCTTTTCTCAAATTGTTTACTTTAATGTGACGATCAAAAACTTAAGCACAGATTAGTTCTTTTCTTAGGTCTGGTTTCTTTATTATAAATCTAGATTTTGATTTTAATTACTTTTTGTGCCTTACTAATATTTAATGTAGGAAAAAAAATTAGTCAACAAAAATGGGCTTTTTACGTGTTCAACTCAGTTCTTCACTGAATTCTTTGACTATCAAATTTGGGGCTACTACTGACAGAACGTTGCAGTACAGGAAGACATAATCTAGATTCACCAAGTAGATCATGTTGGAAGTATGTACAGTAATCTTTGTTCTGTTGTTTATAAATTCTGAATTAAGTGCACATACTTAATTTTTAAGAAATAATTATTTAATTGACATTTTCAAGGAGTTAATGCAAAAGAAAAATCTGAGCATGGCCAAATGAATTCAGATTGAGACTATAGACTCATTCTGATTGGCAACTAAATCATGAAAACTAAATAGTAATCCAATGGCTGTATATTAGTAATTGGTAAACATTTGTCAAAGAAATGATCGTGCAGAAAACAATTTGTTAAATAGCAATATATTTTTGATTTATAGTATAATTTTACATTTTGTATTTCTCCTGCTTTATTATCATCAATTTGAAACTAGTTCTTGCAAAATATGAAATGATATACTAATTTCAGTTGTAAAATTAAATACCTAATGATTGGTATGGATCTTAATGTGGTTTACTTATACAATTCAATTCTTCTGAGATAACATGGGAAAAAATGGGAAAAAACTATTACATAATATTCAATATGAACTGCACATATACCACCACCTATGAACAAAATTTGGGAATTATCAAATGACTACCCACAGTAGGTCATGGTTAGTACAAAACATAAAAACCCAATTTTGTTTATTTCAACTGTCATGAATGAGATAAATTCATTGGATAAAAATAGTTCATCATTTGGAAAAAGTACATAAACCAACATTAATTAATTACTTCATTTATAGGAAATTAATTATTGAATTACAACTTGACCTCCACTGGAGCTACAAATGTGTGAGAATTTATACACAATGACAGATTAGGCCATAGGAATTCAAAGGAAAAGCATTGGTTGCAAATTGAATGAAGACATCCACAAATTGAACAGAAGTAAATTAAAATTTATAAATTAATTTAATTCGATTTTAAATCAATTTAATAATTTTTTTAAACACATGAACTTTGTAGTTGCGGTACTTTCCACAAAATATTAATAAATTGTACTAAAGAGATAAATTCACTTTGTGACGCTGATTTTTCTCCAAGTCCGTATTTTACATAACCCGGTGAAAATCAATTACAAGAAAGGATCTGACTTCGACTTTATCTTTTCTCAAATCATGACAGGATTTTATTAAGCCAATTAAACAATCAAAATCTACAAGTTAAGAACATAAAAATCAGGTTTATATCACCATCACTAATAGAGTTAGAAACAGGATATGGGGTTACGCAGAACCCCTTCTAAATATCTATCACAACACTAAACTAAACTAAACTAAACCTAGCAAAACTACGGCAATGAATATTAACACAAGACAAGCGCGAAATTAAAGTACGCGACTTTAACATTAAACTAACAACACAAGCCGAATGGCTGAAAACTACTTATCTACAAAACACGCTGGTTTACGCATGGGGGCACAATGGAACTCGTGGTCGGTTATGGAATATATAATTAGACACCTGAACGATGTGGGAGGTGCGAGATAATGTGATTGCATCATTTCAGCCACCTCGAACTGTTGTTCGTACCCTTTTCGCATCGTGCGGAACCAACTTCCGGTTCGTCGTCAAACAGCTCCTCGTGAGCGAGAGAAATCTATTTTCGCTCTTCAATTCGAATCGATTTTATGCAATTGCATGAAATAACCTGGGTTAACTGAAAATATAAAAGTAGCAGCCTTTTATACCTGGGAACAGTAATCATCGACACCAAAAGGACTACGTCTCCCACTGTCCAGGGCAGTAGTCGCCTTACACTACCCGATTGTTGACAAGGATTGGCCTTCATGCTCAACAAAGT
>JAQFZU010002070.1:0-10722 GCA_034696185.1 Henia vesuviana | reverse complement strand
TATTCTTGCATGCTAAGCGCCCATTGTGCGAGTCGACCATTAGTATTCTTCACAGATAGGAGCCACTGGAGGGCCGAGTGATCAGTAATAAATGTAAATCTTCGACCATAAAGATAGGGTCTAAACTTCTGTGTTGCAAAAATTAACGCCAAACATTCGCGTTCTGTTGCCGAAAAATTAGCTTCAGCCTTACTTAAAGATCTGCTGGCATATGCTATTACACGTTCTCTTTCATTAATCTTCTGTTTTAATATAGCTCCTATGCCATATGAGCTAGCATCAGTTAATACATAAAATTTTTGAGAAAAATCTGGATGACTCAATATGGGCATAGTAAGAAGTGCCATTTTTAATTTATCATATGCTTGTTGTTGGTGAATTCCCCAATCAAATTTTTCATCTTTACGCGTTAAGTTTGTAAGTGGCTTAGCAATCATTGCAAAACCTAGAATAAATCTTCGATAATAGTTACAAAGCCCTAAAAATCCTCTTAATGATTTGACATTGTGGTAATGGATAGCGTGAAACTGCTTCCAAATTCTTCAAATCCGAAGATACTTCATAGGAATTAATAACATGGCCCAAATATCTTATATTATCTGTGGCAAATGCACATTTTTCAGGTTTAACTTTTAAATTTGCTTTTCGTAATTTCTGAAATACCCCATCTAAATCAATCAAATGTTGTTTGAATGAAGATGAGTAAATAATAAGATCGTCTAAATATGCAATACAAGCCATTCCAAGCATATTTCTTAAAACTTGATTCATCAACTTGTTGTGTTCCGGGTAGGTGTCTAGGGTAAATAATATAAAATGAAATAGAAACTACACAATTTTGGGTTTTAGAAATTGCCGCGCAAACTTTATTGACTTAATAAAACCGCTTTGCGTGAACGATTGGTTTGATCGTCCAAAAAATACACAAATAAATAATAACGACAATAATAATGCAACGAAAAACGACGGTGTCGGCTACGGTTCGTATACGACGTCAAAAAACTAATGGCTGTGGAAGTACTCTTCTCGAGTAATCTGAATCCGGCATAAACGTACGGCTCGTACGTGTTAACAAACGAGAAATAAAGATAAAACTTAAATAACGGTTGAAAGGTTCCCGGGAGGAACACGCTGTGATGCTGAATTGAGACTGATTCACAGATTTTTTCTGGCAAAAACGAACTAAATATTCTCAAACACTGCAAATAAATGCCAGGGAAATCACCCAAATTACTCAAGAAAGTACTTAAACTCAAAGTTAATTGACAAACAATAAATCGATTCATACAAACTTGTATAAAGCGACAGAAATAATACTTTGTCAAAATGGCGAAACTTTTCCCGCTTATTCGCTCAAAACTCGCAACTCGCGAGTTCAAGCAAATACTTGAATCGAAATCTTACAATCTCACTTGATTGTGAGTGGTACTCACTAAATCCAGGTACTTCAGGCTGGATTCAATGAAGAGATCAATTCCTAAGTGCTCAGAGAAGAACACACTCGTGTGTCCCTGAGCGGGCTCATGACGATGATCGTGACGCAGGTAAACCCACACCCGTTGAATCCTCCCATGCATTGAATTGGAACTATGGTGAATTTGAAGGGCTTCGGTCGAGTTAATTGGGTCACGGTGCGCGCGCAACAATCGCTGGTGCAAGATGTAGTTTGACGTAGAAACCATCTCACGGTCCAACCACAAATAGAGTGACTCGCCCCCCTTCTTGGAAGATACCAGGTGTCGTCGAGCTTCCTCTGTGTATCGTAAACCAGGGTATATAGATGTTAAACGATAATAGAGTCCAGGTCCGTCGGCAGACGGCGCCATTGCGCGAACGAGGGTTTCCGAAGCAATTCTGGTCGGTCGACTATGATGACCAGTCCCACTTACAGACGCAATCTCGACTATGTCATCTGCACGATCCTCAGCAATGGTGACGAGGCGAGGAGTCCCACGAGTTGACGTAGTAGCGAATGGAACCCGACAGGAAGGCACTTCGAAGACTCTCGGTGGCATACTCCACCCATGTTCGATGCGAGGCACGATTGCACTGTCGATTCTTGCCTAGGCATATCTGTCAATGCCATAACTCCCGAATTGAACGTGCTCTTTGGACCAGAAGTCACGACTGAGATCTGGAGTTGCTGGCATCATCGTAAGCCACTGCTGGGCCAAAGCTGCAGGCATATCTAAACCCTCTAACATGACAAACTGGTAGGCTGTAAAGGCCCGAACAGCGGAACGGAAAAGTACTGGTGTTAGCAAACGTCGAACAATTGATTGATAGTGAAACACGAAAGACTCACGACGCTGAACTTTGGCTCGTTAGGTGTCGAGGGCGTAAGTCGACATAAGACTTCTAATAGCTGCGATGGAATCAGCAATAACGAAAGTTTGGAAGGTGTCCCATGACGGATGCTATGGATAACACCCCCAAAGCAGACGCACTTGATTGTAAAGATACTCCATTGTTCCATTGTCGAGGTACTCACAAGGGCGATTGACCCCCACAGTCAACGCCGAAATGCCTGAAACATGTTGTACTGTTTGTGAGACACTTGGACGTATCGTTTCAGCTGGTGGGACAAACGTAGCCGTGAGTATAAATGAACTGGTCGAGGGTTGATTCAGCCAGACAGGTACAGTTTCCTGTTCAGTTTTCCTCGTTTCTTCTGATTTAATATTTCTCACTTCCACAGTCAAAGTGGGTCCCTGAGTAACGAAACGTTGGTCTTTAACTTCCTGATCCGGCTTGCTGGAAGTACCAGCACAAGAAACAGTCGCAGACGCCTTACGAGAAGTTTTTAATTTTTCTAAATGAGATTGCAGATCCTGGCAATGAGGTCGACGATTCGAGTTAACGAAACTCCTTGAACGAATGTGTTCAAGTTGGCAACTTGCTTCGATTTTCTGCCGTTTGGCCGGTCTTTGGGCTTGTTCTTCTATTTGTTAACATGCCTCCTGCCTCAACACTTCTCGCATGCTTTCCGCGCGACCTGCACCATATTTTCGCTTGTTTTCCTGAGGTCCTCCCTTTCGTCCTGGTCCGGTCAGGCCTAACAACCGAAGTTGATGCATTTGTGTCTGGGACACGATCGGGGGATTCCAAGCGCCTTCAGCCTCACTTTGTCTGATATATTCTGTCAACCCACCCTCGATCTATCCAGGATGGTTGATAATCGCAGCGGTGGATAAGACTTTGTTTGCTTGCGTCTCATGGTGGATTTGGTTTCGAACCCGATTTTGCCCTTGGCCTGCTGACTTCCACCGTGTCCATTGCTTGGTTTCGTAAGCTGTTCTCAAGTACTGGCGACACAACATTGAATTATATACGGGTGCTGGCGTGTCATACTCTTTCGGTATATTATTTTGTAGCCGTTGATGGTACAGGGCTGGGAAGCATTCCAATAGCCTACGTCGCAAACCCCACCAGCGATTCAAAGCCCTGGAAAACACCAGGCGAACAACCCAAGAGTTGAATTCTTGCAGCGCCAATCGAATGTACTGTGGGATGGCTGCTCTCCACATAAAATTCCTTGTCGGCACATTATCTGCGAGTCGTCCCCATGTTTGAAGATGCTACACAATTATAAAAATAAAATTAGAATTTTCCATACTCTATACGAAGAGTTATTACAAATAATTCGACATAATTATGAAAATTACACCAAGTCTTTTGGATAGTACCAATCTTGCTCACAGCTGGCGCCACTACCAGGCTCGGACATGGCGTTTTAATTGAGCGCCGATCTAAATCTTAAAACAAGTTTTTTGGGTCAATTCTTACCTTAAATAAGAATATTGTGACTAAAACATTATTTACTTTGGTTATTTTAATCTTTCTTTTTGGTATTCTTGCCACATTTAATCGTTAATTAGATTTTTTCAAACTTATTCAATTCCCATCGTGCCGTTACCGATAACACGAATAATTTTCTCAGAATCGGACAATAAAACAATTTGTCATGAATTAAACTTTGTCTAATTTCACCCAACTCGTTTAGTATCTAAAAATTCCAGGCTACTAGCTTGGTATTATTCCAACGAATACGCATCTTTTCCATGTTTTCAGTCAAAATTAATTTTTCTTTACTTCCAAGTAGCTGGTATCCGACTCAGCTGTTTCGACTTCCATCTCCTCGGCAGGCTTGTCCCAGTTTTCATCATCTACATCATTGATGATTACGAATTTGGGCTTTTTATCCTCAGCCATGTCGAAAAGTTGAAGTACTCGAAGCAAAAAAAATTTCTTTCCACTCACAAAAAAAAGATGTCGATTGTTCGATAACTTTTTTCATTCTAAGGGTTAGCCGGTTTCGTGAGCATGCGCAAGTGAGCCTGCGCAAGGACATCGATGGTCAATTCCATCATTTGTTAATATCGGAACGCTTGCGTCACCCACCCCCTTGTATCAATACTTGATACACCTTTTCTGACGTATTTCCTATTATCGACGTCCCACTATCTTCCCGTCTCGAATTAGTGGGTTAACTTTTTTCGGTCGTAAATTGTACTTTGTTTTGGTTAATTTTTTATTTATTTTTTTGTCAGTGGAATTAGCCACTTTTTCCCCCACCTAATTTTCGTATCGAGAACCGGACGAAGGTAAGGAAAATTTTTCAAAGTTTGGTTCAACCTCGACTTAACGTAACGAATTGGAATTTTCACTCGGTAACAGTTGTAATGGTTTAGGATCGATTTCCGGTACTGCTGAATCAAAATTCGTCTCTGAACTTTGCGAAAGTGAATGTTTATCCGGAAGTAGTGTACCGTCAGTTTCAGGTAATGTTGAAATAAATTCATCCGACGAATTAACCACCGTAGATTTTTCAAGCTGAGAACTCAAAGTAGAATCACTCATTGATGACTGTATTTGAACATTTTTTAATCCTTCATGGTCGAAGTCACTCGGATAAATTAGCGAATCGACCACTAGAGCATCGGTACGAGATTCGTTTTGATTTTCCAACCACGTTTTTTGCGGAAAACTGGGAAAGTATGGGGTTAAATCTCTGGCGTTAATTGCTTTATGAATTACATCGTCGATTAATCTTTTCACAGCAAACGATCCACCTCTGTGGACTTTCGTGATCACATAAGGCCCATCCCGTTGGTCCGCTAAACCACTTAAAACTCCTTTCGAAGCATCCGATAATGTGTGGGTCCTCTTCCATACGAGGTCATTCAACTTAAAATCCACAAATGAAGACTCCATTGAATTTTGTCGGACTCGATCACGCATATCTAACAAATGACCAATCATGTGGTGGTACGTGTCATTTATTACTTGTTTGAGTCGACGAACATAGGCGTGGGAATCACCAGGGTCGATCGCCATGATTGAATCCGGAAGTCGGGCGTCCCAAGGAACACGTAATTCCTTACCAAAATTTAAATAGGCGGGCAAAAATCCACGAGTCCGAGAAATAGTCGTTCTTATGGCAAAAGCTATTTCTTTCAAAAACTCATCCCATTGAGAATGAATATCAGTAAATATCGCTAGACAATACTTGAAATCACGATTGAAGCGCTCGACAGGGTTCGCCTGTGGGTTGTAAGTTGAGGTATGAGACATTTTTATGTTAAATTTGTTACAAAAAATAGAATATATTTTGGAAATGAACTGTGGTCTATTGTCTGAGATTATTTTCGACGGAAACCCAAATCTTAATGCGACGTCGTAAATACATTTAACTATTTTTGTCGCAGTGGGTTTTTTAAGAGGAAATACCTCTGGCCATCTCGTTGCTACATTCATAATTACGAGGATGTACTGATTTCCATTTTTCGTGGTCGGTTTAGGTCTCATAAGATCTATACTCCACGTCGAGAATGGGACGTATGGACCTAATGCCGTTGGATCATATTGTATTGCACGCTGGGGTTTACAAGCTTGGCACCTGTCACAGCCACGAACAAATCTGGTAATGTCAATTTTCATATGCGGCCAATGGTACAGTTGTCTCGCTCGATACATTGTCCTCATGACACCCGCATGGCTCGCAACAGAGTGTGCATGTAGAATCCACATAATTCGATTTTTTAAAGATTTAGGTACTTCGATTTTCAGAGAACTGTCCGTTTCACTAACATCATCCACAAACGTTGAGTGATGCTTTAGCAGTAGTTTCGGCTCAATTAAGAAGTCAGAAGCATCGTGTTCGAAAGCCACTTTTTGTCTCGTTGTCATGATGTCAAAAGGGTAAGTTTTACTTTCTATGAAGTTAATCCACCGTAAACAAAAATTGTCTTGACGTTGTGCATCGACAATTTCTTGTCGAGTGGGCGGAATAGCTAAACTTTCTTTCGATATTTGACTTACGAATGCAGACAATTTCTTTGTCGGAGCTCGGGGCCCAAATCTCATTCTCTGAATTTCCGTTTTTGGTTCTTTAATCCGTGAGATATATGCTCTCGACTAATAATTTCAAAGATGTTGTTCATCCTCTTCATTTATCATTTCCTCTGAAAGTTCATTAGAATTTTGTAACTTCCAACATCAAATTGGAGTTGGACAGAAAGGAATATGCTCTTCATCGTCAGAGGTAGGCTCCTCCTCCTCAGGTAAGGTCTCTACAGGGGCTCGAGATAGAGCATTGGCAACAAAGTTACTTTTGCCTGCCTTATACTCTATAACGATGTCATAAGCCATTAACTCGAGTTGCCACCTCGCAAGTCTTCCAGATGGCTCTTTTAAAGCCATCAGCCACTTAAAGGCTTGGTGGTCTGTTTGAACAGTGAATTTGGTATATTCCAAATACGGTTTAAATTTTCTAATAGCCCAGATCACTGCCAAACACTCGAGTTTGGTCGCAGAATAATTTTTTTCTGCCCCCTGTAGCTTCCTACTGATGAACATGCAGGGATGTTCTCACATTTCCTTATCAGGGTCACTCTTTACTTTTTAGACTTGCAGCAAGGCGGCTCCTAACCCGACTCGACTCGCATTGGTATGCAAAATAAACGGTTTGGCGAGATCAGGCAAAGGCATGACTTTGGCATTTACCAAAAGTAATTTTAATTTTTTGAAAGCGATATGACATTCGTCCGTTTAGTTAAACGTTTCAGTCTTTTTCAGCAACGACGTGATTGGTGCTGCAATAGTCAAAAAATCAGGTAAAAGTCGATTAAAAAACCCAATCATCCCAAGAAAACGCTGCAAACTTTTGATGTCGATTGGTGCAGAGTATTGGGTGATTGCCCTAATTTTTTCGGAATCAGCTTGAATGCCTTCTGGGCTAAGCATGTAGCCCAGAAATTTCACTCTTTTTCTGCAAAAATTACTTTTCTTTGGGTCCATATTTAAGCCTGCATTGGCAATAGCTTGCATCACGCGATCAAGACGTTTGAGGTGTTCGACGTAGTCTTTTGCTAAGGTCACAATGTCGTCAAGATAGGCTCGAGTACCGTGGTCTATGCAGTCTTGTAGGATATCTTCCATTAATTTCTGGAATGTAGATGGTGCGTTTACGAGACCAAACGGCATCACGACGAACATCAGTCGTTCTACAGATGAGTAGAACGCTGTTTTCTCTTGATCAGTCAGGACCAACTCAATCTGCCAATATCCTTTTACGAGATCGATGATTGAGATCCATCTAAAAAACCCATTTTATTTAGTATGCTCTTAATTGAAGGCATCTGAATTAGATCTATCTTTGTGACCGCGTTCAAAGGTCTGTAATCCATACAAAGTCTTGGGTCGCACCCTGGTCTGGTCACTAAAACAATGCGCATGGCATAACTTCCGGTAGCTGGTTTTACTACCCCAAGATCCAACATATCCTGACAAATTGTTTTGATTATTTGACGCTTCTGGGGGTTCTAGCCGTGGAATGGCACGCGTATTGGCTTATTGCTCGTGAGCTCAATTTGATGCTGAACTTTGTGAGTTCGTCCAGGTTTCGTGGTAATGTTTGCTTCGAACTTTCTAAGCAATCTCTCTAATTGAGCTTGTTTTTCTTGATCCAATTCTGTATCACTAACTAATTTTTTAATATGGTCCACTTTTGGTTCTGAATCTGGTATTTCACAGGTATATTCCTGTATATATTTTTTCATTCCTGACTCATATTCCTCTGGCGATTGTAGACTTTGAATTTTCTCAGGAACCACTGGCAATGAATGTTCCTTGCCTCGATCCGTAAAGTTCCAACTTCCTGTCACCAGATTTGGCTGAATTTTTAAAATCTTCATAAAGTCATTTCCTAGTAACAGTAAATGCTGTTCGTTTGGAATTACGTCAATAATTTGAATATGGTCAATAATTTCACGCTCCCAGTCCATGCGCAACTCTATCATTCTTAATGGTTTGGTTTCATGGCTGGCCGTTTGAATTTTAATATTGTCGTTTTTCATAGGTACAATATGACGAGTAAAACCTAATGCCTCAAGCAAGGTATCGAAGATCATCAATTGACTGGCTCCGAAATCGAGCACACCAAACACTTTACTTGTATTAATTTTTAGTGGCATGATACACAAGCTGTTTCTCTTAGTATTGGACATCACTTTAAAGCATCAATCTTTGTTTGGAAAATCGTCAACGTTTACAGGAGCTTGAACCCAATCTGGGGCTTGCTTTAACTCGTCCTCCGTAATAAGAGAAATTACTTCAGGTGTTTTAATTTGTGTAGTGAACGCAAAAACATTTTCACTAGTATAGTCGTTTTCTAAGATCTCAGCAATCTGAGTGAAAGCTACAGCTGGCGTTAAAGGAATAGTTGACAGTTTCTTAGCAACAACAACAGATGTATTTGGCATTTTCCGAACTAATTCCAATTTTTCGGCAGCAGAGGACACCTCTGGTTGTACCTCTACTGCGTTTTTCACGTTTTTTGAAAACTGGTCGGAAAGTTGCGCAATGAGTGCCGTGAGCTCAGCATCTCTCTTTGTTTGTTTGGCGTCTCGCTTGGTTTGTTCCGCAACCGAATGGTCAATGGTCGTGACTAAGGTGGCTACCTTGGAATCTAATGCTCGCATGCCCACATTAGGATCTTTTAGTCTATCGGGACAATCTTTAGCCCAGTGGCCATCCTTGCCACAGCGGAAGCAAACGGTTTTTTCCGCGGAATAACGTTTTTCTACAGGTTGAGCAAAGGGTTTGCTTATTTTTGTGCTGGTTTTTCCATCCGATTTTCGATCCTCCCATTTTCTGGGAATCTGTTTGACTGGTTGTCCAGTCTTCCTATCGTCGAGTTTAAAGCCTGGAATACAAACCGCGATGAAAGCTGAGTGCGTATAACTCTCACCGTCTTCATCCTGAAGGTGCACTGGCCAAAGCTCCAAGTCCTTGTCTGAGTCACTTTTCGCCTCTTTCACTGTAAGTGCTGTGGGCTTCTCTTCAGTACCGTCTTCTACAGACAAATCTTCCTCCTCCGCTTTTATAATTTTGGCTACTAAGGTAGTGGTGCCGACTTTTTTCGGAGTTTTATACTTGTTTCCCACAACAGGAGCTACTTTTTCTCCTTTGTTTCCTCTCAGGGCGGCTAACACAGTGTCCATTTGTAAATACAATGGCGGGCACATAACCCCTTCTGGTTTCTTACAGAGTTTGAAGCCGTACACGGACTTAAATGATTCATTATTTAGAGCATGTATTCTCGTTATTAGTTGTTCCGAATAAATAGTTAACCCTTGCCGAAAACGAAGGTCTTTATCGATGTCGCTGATTAGTGTAGTTTGGTCCTGGAATAGGGCGTTAGCTCTATTTGCGTATTCTCGCAAGTCTTCGCCAGGGATTTGTTTCAATCGCGTTGTACGTCGTTTCATATCCTTTGCCTGTCCCCCGTACAATTGAATGAATTGCTTGACGAAATCGTTCCAGTCAGTGAAGAAACTTCTGTCATACCACTCCCTTGCGGTCCCTATTAGCATATTCGGTATTGCCTGTTCGAGGCATTCGTGTGGGGTCGCACCCGCTCGACTGGACGCCCTTTTGGCTTTTATCAGAAAGCGGTTTCCAGCTCCCCATGATCCGTCAAACTTCCACGTTGACCATCTATTCCAACACAGTCCTCTGAGTCGCGTAATATTCCACGCAGCAATTCCATACTTTTCTGCGCTGTACTTTGGCGATTGATTTAAGCCCGACTGCATTGTTGGCAAGAGATGCGGTGCCCAATTGGCAAATTCCCGTTGTAATTCTTCTTTCAGGGTCTGTGCAATCAAGGATTGTGCTTGAGATGCTTGAGTAGGTGGTAGTGGCACAGGTGATGGTTGTGCTAGTGGTGGTGGTGGTACTAGCGGTGGTGGCTGCACTGCTCGGCCTCTGTTCATATCAATGTTCTCTCCGGCATACTCTGGACTTTGGTTCTGATTCCGAGCCGGTCGTCGATAAGGCGACTTGTGTCGACATTGTGTATTAGAATGTCGATTATTCTGTACCAAAGGATAATGTTCCTGGAACGGGGGGTCATAATTTTGTCCTTGGTCGGGTGGCAATTCCCGCGACTCTTCTTCCTGTGAATGTTCGAGTTTCCAATTTCGAATTAATCGACGAAGAATATTATATTTGTGTGTGAATAATTAATTCATTTATAATTCGAGTAATATAATATTGTATTATCGTAATTCTGTTTGTTCGAATTGTTTAATTTAATCTATTATATCGATTTGTCATTTCGAGTAATAGTATTTCGAGTTGTTTGAGCGCATTGCGCTAATTTATTGTATTTCGATTATTCATTGCTTTTATATAAGTCCAATGTATAAAAGTAATGTA
>JAQFZU010002069.1:0-10722 GCA_034696185.1 Henia vesuviana | reverse complement strand
TTTTCAAGTCATCTCCAGATGGAAGCAACCGATCGATTTGTAAAATTTGATTTTGCAAATATTAAAATAATTAAAATTTTTATTCACCCTTATGTTGGTAAGTATTTCTATACATAACAGATAATAAGTTTCTTTGCATTATTTTTTAAAAATATTTATTTCTTTTAACATTTCTATAACAAATTCCTCTATCGATTACAAATGTCAGGATATCAATTTTAAGGCAGTTGTTGCTATCACAAATTTAACGAAATTTAGCTTAATTTTCTAATAATGAATATTTTAATAATTACCAGAAGTAAATAAACACTTAGTTTTTCTACTTGTAGAATTTATTCCTTTGCTTTACAGTAATTTAATTCCTATATCAAATTACCAATTTTTATAATAAAATTAAAATTCTCAAAAATTTAGAATTCAATCGTAAACGACGATTCCTATTTCAGATCCGATTATTAAAAGTTAATTATTTGTCCTTATTACCAAATTAACAGTAAAATATTCCATAATATTCCAAGACACAGGTCAATTCAAGCTATATGTAATTAGAATTCAGAGTGTCAGTGGCGCCTCTCAGTGAAGCCACTACGCAATCGCCTATGACCTGCCTGTGTTTGCGTTATTAAAGGTTGACTCGACGGAACTCCGTCACTAGTTTATCTCTGAAAACAGATTTATGAGTGAGTGTGCAGAGTGTTAAGGAATGTATGACTGTGTTATACGTATTGCAATTTTATTTTCTGGCTCTTAAGTATCAGAAGCTGTGAATCCCCGAGTACAATTTTTATCTACTCATTTTTATATTTGATGACGCTCATATTTCCACGCGGCTTTAACTCGCTTTAGGCCTAGTATTCCTTTTCTACGAGCGTGGTGAATATGGCTACATCGAAGCAAGGCATTCAGTACGGATCTGCATGGTTGCAGAGAAAAGTTAACCTTCGACCTTGCCATCGAGGTTGTCATCTAGTCACGGACGAAATTTTAAAAGCCATTCCTGAAATGCAAGAATTTTCCTTGGGACTTTGCCATGTACAAAGTGAGTAGTGATTTTTCACTCATCACTCAATTTCATATTGCATTTTATTAATAATTTAAATTCGACTTTAAAACTGATTACCCGTGAATTGTTTTATTTCTTTTTCTATATATGCATTTAGTTCTTCATACATCTGCCAGCTTAGCCTTGAACGAGGTAATGATTTCTTACATTATGTATATGTGAATATGATTTATTTATTATTTAAAGTTTGCCAGAGCAATGTATTTATAAGTAATAGTAAATTATTTTTCCTTTTAGAATTGGGATCCAGACGTGAGGTTCGTGAAAAATTGTTATTTAGTATTTAAAATTGATTTTAAAAAATTCAATTTAATTTTTAATGCAGAGATGATTTTGAAATGATGTTAAATAAGATAGTTCCAGAGGTTAGTATATGTTAATAAAGTGAATGAAAAGCTAGAAAAATAGTTAAATTATTTTTCCAGGGGCTTCCGTATAAACATTCATGTGAGGGACCTGATGATATGGTGAGAGAATATATTAAATCAGTTGTAATTGTTTGTAATAAATTGTAATTGTTTTTTTTTTAGCCTGCACACGTTAAGGCTTGTTTCATTGGCTCTAGTTTATCCATTCCAGTTACTGACGGGAGACTTAATTTGGGTAATTGGCAAGGAATTTGGTTATGTGAACATAGAAATAGAGCAGGTCTGTTTAATTTTTATTTATTTTATGCATTTTGTGTTTTGATTTGTCATTAATTTGAGCTAATTACAGGATCTAGGAAAGTTATAGTCACAGTGAATGGTGTAACAAAAAGTGAAGCGGCGGGCCGTAGTTAGATAGAAGTTGAAAAATAATTTTTTTTAAAATTGTTTAAATTAAATGAAAAGGCTGACAATTTGAAGGTTGGAAATGTCAAGACATATCGTGTGTATATCGAAGTTTCCTCAAGCTTTTTATCTTCTTATTGAGGGGGGGAAAGAATTTGGTGTTTTTTTTTAAGTATGAAAAAAAAAATGAAATCATCTCCATCTTATAGCGATAGGTCAACCTTTGTGATTATGAATGCCAAGATAAACTTTTAAAGAAAGGACAAGCTGAAGTGATTTATCCAATAAATTCAATTTAATTTTTTTTTAATGTAGAAATATAATTGGCTGAATTCTCTTCCGTAATTTTCCATTTATAGTTATTATATTTGACCATTTAAGAAAATTTATTTATTGCTTAGTGAGAGTATATTTACAATAACAAATTTTGTGCAGCTTTACAAATGGCAATTCTGTCTTTAAATTATAATTTCAGAGAACTTGAGTAATATTTGTTGGAATTTTTTTTAATAGTGAAAAATTATAATTTTTAAATATTAATGAAAAGTTAAATTTATTATTTGTGTGAAACACTATAGAATGGCACTAAAGGGTTTATTTGATTTTAATATAATAGAGAATATTTGCTCAATATTCATGACACCGATTACTCAAGGCGTTTGTTTCAATGAATGAAATTAGTTGATTTTAAAATAATTTTTCATCTCTACACTGCACTCGAGAGATTAATTAAAAGCAAAATTGGTCTAAAAATTAGCAAATGAAAAATTAGAAAATCTAAAATGATTTTAGTATAATTAAAAAATTATATTTGACACTAAAATAGCCACTTTCACTTAGTCACACTTGGTGGGGTGAAAGAAATATTCAAATTGCTTTTAGAATAGAGAAAAGTCAGTTTTGGCAATAATTGGTACAAAATACCAAAAATTAAATTTTTATACATTTAAAATTTGAAAAATAGAAAAACATTTTCTTATTATTGGATTTCATATTTGCATTCTCAATTGATCTAAACATATAATCTAAATATTGACATTTTTATTATGTCTTTAAGTATTAGAAATATTAAAGACATGAGCCAGGCAAATCAGGGTTCAATAAATGCAGGCCAAAATATCATTCATTTATCAATTAGAAACAAGGAAAGGAAATGTTAATGAAAGTGAGTGCAGTTTTTTGTTATCAAAGTGCACTTAGTATAGAATTGCTTCCTCCATTTGTCTTCAAAATGCAGTGTAGGGTTTTAAAATTTTTTTATTATTGAAAACAAAAATTAAATATTTAAAATATAAGGTTTTAGTTAAAATATGTGGATAAACTATTTTGTCCTGGAAAGGAAAAGCATTCACTGCCTTTTTAAATTATGTTTTAATGTGAATGATGAATTAGTAAGTGTAAATTTAATGCAACATCACATTTTTCAATTTATTGAAAGTTGCTAATAAGGAATACATTTAAATAGATTAGAATAAGTTTTGTTAATCACATCAGTAGTTAAAAAAAAATTCAGGAAAAAATTTTTTTTGTTGTTTCAAGGTTTTTTTTGCCTCAATTTAAATGATTTTTCATTCCAATTAAATAAAATTTCATTATTTTTCTTATTCATAGTTCTCAAGTTAAAATACATCATTTTTTATTGTTAAGCTTTTAAATAAATATCTTGAAATTTGTTTGTAAGAAAATTTAATATTTCAAATATAAATTTTTGAAATGTGTTGAAAAACTGGGGGAAAAAAATCAATCTATAACATTTAGATATTTAAAATAAAAAGAAAATCTTTTTTTTTTGTTTTTCAAACTCTACTAACTTTGTACTTTATAATTCAAAATTATATTAATTCTTTAAAAGATGAAAATATTGTAATGAATGGTATTAAATTTTGAGCAGCTGTGATGGATCTTGTGAGAAAAGCAATTGAAAACTTGATAAAAATGTATTGCTGCAAGTCTGGTTGAATGTTAAAAATAAATCTTTTGCTGTTTTAAATAATTTTTGAAAGCAAATTAAAACAAAAAAAATAAAGTATAATTGGATGTAAAATTATATTTTTGTTATAATAAAATTTATTAAAAATCTCGAGTCTGTTATTTTTTATAAACAAATATTTTGATTTACAATTATCACAGACGTATATGACTAAAGCAAAATAAGCTTAAAGCAGAGTCCAAAGTGGTGTGTTGCAATCTGAAGTTAATAAAACCCCAAAGTCAAGTCTTTCAACCACTGGGATCTTCTTTCCAATTTATAGGTCTTGTCTATCCTTACCAAGGCTGGATACAAAAATAAAAATATTGATGTATGATACGATGCAATATATTGCAGTATATTTCAAAACATGCAAAAAAATTAAATTTTATTTAATTCTAATTTTTTTTATCAAGAGAGTTTAAAAACGGAGTTTATTAAATTGTTTGCCACTCATGGAAATATATTAAACAGATGTAGCATGTTGCATTTTGCTGCAGCCTTATTTAAATATGGAAAATTATTTTCCATTTTTTTTTTAGTATTTATGAGTTATTATCATTACTTGGACATTACAAGTGAGAAAGACAACATTGACAAATGATAATAGTAAAGATGATATTTCAATTTTATTTCAATTTCAATATTGTATTGTTTTCCAATTTGATAAAGATGTGTTGGATATAGAAAATATCGATATGTATCAAAATATTGTTCACTCGATATCGAATTGACCAGCTGTAGGCCTTACCAGCATCAGGCAGTTGGCAGTCAAGTCATGGAATAGTACTGTGTGATCAAGTTCTATTTTGTGGACAACAATTTCTCAAGAGTATAAAGATCATTTGTTATGTTCTTGAGAAATAGGATAAACAGATAAATCAAATGACCTGATTAAGATTTCTATGAAATAAGTTTGTTTCTGATAATTATAATTCCAAACAATATTTTATGAATTGATTGAAAAATAAAATGTTTCCTTGAATCAGTTTACCATATTTTTTGTATAAACTAGAGAATATATGATTAAAAAAGAAATTATACTATTTTTACTAGATTATGTTTGCTTGCAATTTTTTCTACTTATAAACTTGAATCAACAAATTATTAAAAACTAATAAATCTATGGTAGAATCTCAATATTTTGAAAAAAAAAATTTTATTCATTTTCTCAATAAATTTTCTAATATTATTTCTATTTTCATAAATATTAACACTGATAATTTTGTTATATATAAAAACTCAATCTTTTGCACCTGTGTGCATTCCCATAATGACCTGTAATTGGATACAAGTAATCAGCATTTCCACAACTGCTCTCAACTTTAAAATATTTTTTATTTCTAATTTCTTTGAAATTTTTATCATTTCTTATCTTATTTCTG
Organism: Henia vesuviana; assembly: GCA_034696185.1. Lineage (NCBI taxonomy): Eukaryota > Metazoa > Arthropoda > Chilopoda > Geophilomorpha > Dignathodontidae > Henia > Henia vesuviana. The sequence goes on along the minus strand of JAQFZU010002069.1, from coordinate 5,532 downwards.
AAACTTAGTGAAATGTGTAATTTCAAGTAACAAAATCAGCTATCAAACATCTGTTTGAATCCACGATATAAATATAAAGGACAAGCGACATCAATTTTCATTAACTTGCTCGAACTTAATCAACTAAACATGAAGTTTATTTTAATGCTGATTGTGATTATGGTTGTCGTGACTGTTGCCTACAGCAGGGTAGTACGTAAGTATCTGAATTTATTTAAAAAAATAAAATTTCAGTTTATATTAGAATTATTTTATTCTTCTTCAGGTTCATTTGGACCCCCATGTGGAGACATATGGGATAATTGCATGAACGACTGTCCATCTGGTATGGGCGCTTGCAATAGGATGACTTGGACTTGCAATTGTGCTTAATTTGACAAATCTAGAATATTTATAATATTTCTAAAATGTTTAATCACAATTAAATAACAATAAAATGTCAAAGTTTATTTTCATATTCTCTTTTTTATCAATTTAACAGTCATAGAAAAATAAAATCTTATGAAGCTTTTCACATATGGATAATCCTAAATCAGTGGTCACTGACTACTGCCAAAGATACCAACATGTTTTTATTAGCTCAGAAAATTGATTGTTATAGTTACTTTAGACCTATTTAAAACTGTAAGACTTCAAAAGATTTTCTTCTATTGCAATACTTGATGACACTGACATATATCCAATCTTCCCATAAATCAGATTAACCAGCAATAATTTCAAAACATCTGCAGAAGCCAACAGCAAAAAAAAAACAATTATAGACCATTAAATTTAATGATTTCTCTCTCTTAGAGATCACATTTAAAGAGAAAACACATCAAATGTCTTTTGTATCCAGTGACAATCATTATGAAGAAATTATAATACTAAATAGATCATCCTACATAAAATTGATAAATTATATTTGAAAAAATCCAAATTTTCAAGATTTTACTACCAAAAAAAATTGATTTATACTTAATACTCAATTTACTATTACAAAATAGCTTCTGTCCTTGTATTCATGGTCACCCAATAAATATCTCAAATGCCCAATTTATATTTAAATTAACTTGATGCGTTAATCGTCTTAAAACACCAAACAAATATGCATTTGAAGGACTCACACCTGAATTCCTTGACGACGAATATGCAAATTTAAAAAAAATACACTCCTCTTTGTCCTCATGGTGGCTCCCAGCTACGATTCACGCCACTCGCCAATCACTGCAGACAAAAACCAGACATATGAACCCCAAAAACAGACACTGACAGCTCATGGAATAGCTCACGTGGAGACATCTCTCAAAACCACGTTGTCAAACTCGACATTTCAACAAATATGTCCATCTGTATATTATTGATGACATTGCTGCTAGTCTTATGCATGAATGGACACGCGTATCAACGTAAACCACATTATTCACAGGTAAATTGATTAACTCAATTAACCTAATTTAAATCATTTGCAAATATGAATTATTATGAATTATAATATTTGAAAAATACGAAAATTATTACAAAAATAATTTTAAACTTTGGGAAAAATAAATTAATTTAATTAAGTAATTTAAATTCATCCTTAACTGGATATGGAGGGCAGTGTCCTCGAGTTGCGACCATGACTCGAGACAGGCGTGTCCGAGGTCAAATAATTTCAATTATAGAAAATGATTTTTTTTTTCACACACCATGAACTTCACTTTAAATTCCAATTTAAAAAAAAATAGGTTAGACATTTTTTTCATTTTCCAACCCGTTATAGTGAATCATTTTACTCTTGCAGACAGTCAGTTCCCAATATAAAGATAAATATGAATCACGAAACCGGTCTCACTCAATCCCCTTAGGACATTTGAAACGAATCCACGAGACGAAATTAGATACTCATATCGTAGGTGGGTCGCACGTCAACACGGATTACGATCGTAAATATTCGCCTTGGAGTCCGTGGTCACTGTGTAGTAAAAAATGCAAACAAGTACGAATGAGGCGGTGTGTCAAGGCCACGCATTGCGGAGGAGCAATTCTCAGGGAAGAAAGGAGGTGTTATATTGAACGATGTAAATTGAGATCGCCATTACTATCGACGAAATCGACAATACCAGAAACGACCAACGTACGTTATTTTGCTTATTCAGACTGGTCGCCGTGGACGGCTTGTTCGGCGTCTTGCGAAGCCACCAGATACAAGGCATGTATAAAGACATTGTTATTAAAAACATACTAAAATATTACCGAAACTTTCAAGGTATGTCGATTCGATGTGTTCTGTGGTGGTCATATTTTATACGAAGAAGCATTTTGCTACCAAACTGGTTCCCTTTGCGAGAAAATCTATCTCCGTAGACGGCAACGAAGTCAAAGTTATCAAATCGAAGGTAAAAATCTAATTAAAAATTATTATTTTAAATAAAAATTCAATAATAAACCATAGTACCTTTCCAGAACGTCCATTGCCCACAAGAATTCATCCAAATCGCAATAGAACAAATTCGGATACTCAATGTGGCGTATCAAGAATCATCACTTTCGATCGCTCTCTTAAGATTTTAGGTGGTTATCCAGCTCCAAGAGGTAAATGGCCATGGCAAGTAGTCATTCTTAACAGGTACAAAGAAGCATTTTGCGGTGGAACACTTGTTGCCACATCCTGGGTGTTGACGGCTGCTCATTGTGCTCGTCGAAGATTGTTTATAAGAGTTGGTGAACACGATCTCAGCAAATTTGAAGGCAGCGAAGAAGAAATACGAGTCATGGATATCTTCATTCATCCTCGATATGACACTGACACAGTTGACAATGACATCGCATTACTTAAGGTTGTGTTTTATAAAAAAAAAATTTTATAATTATTCAAATAATTATTACAGTTAAATTCACCGGTGGTTTACGACGATTACATCATTCCTGCGTGTATTCCTCATCAAACGACTTCGCTGCCCATTGACCACATGTGCGTTATATTAGGTTGGGGTAAGGAAAGGCACGGTGATGCATTTGGAAGTCATTTACTTCTGGAAGCAAAAGTGCCAATAGTCGAAAGAGAAGAATGTTTAGATGTATACGAAGAGTATTTCATCAGTCATAATATGTTTTGTGCCGGATATAAGCGTGGAAGAGTTGACTCGTGTGCTGGGGATAGCGGGGGGCCATTGCTGTGTGATATCAATGGCAAATGGAATGTTATGGGCATTACTAGTTTTGGTGAGGGATGTGGGAGGAAAGATAAATATGGCATATATACAAAAGTGCCGAATTTCAGTCATTGGATACACAAAATTATCAGGAATAATTGAAAATAATTCTATGTGCTAATAAAGTTTTGTAACATCGATTTAGCAAGTTATTAAAAAAAATTTTTTTTATTATTGTTGTTGAATACAAAAATAATGTGTAAAAAAACAGTTTTAATATTTGTAAATGGTGAGTTAAAACGTTAAAAAAAATTCTAGAAATAAATCATTTCACTTACAATTTCCTATTTACATGTAAAAAGTCTTTTAATCGTTGAAAAGTTGACAAGCGACATCTAAATTACATTTTCTTCGAGTTTTCAGAGGACGATATTGCGTACATCTTATATCACCTGCATTTTAAAATTCATTTCTTGTTAAAATTCATTAATTAATTTTTTTAAACTATATATTCACCTCTTCGTTTACTTTCTTGGGTAGACGGAAAATCGACTTCCCAAAAATGTTCCGGTGTTGATGATGGGACGTGGTTGTCCCTATGTCTCGAACAATTATTCATTCGTTCTCTTATTTCTTCTTCACTCAAATTTAATTTGCTGTAATATTCTTTACACATTAGACATCCGTATCCTTCAAGTTTCGCTCGATCCTCTCGATTTCTCGTCACTTCAGCTTTATATTTAAAGTTCTTTTTCGTCCTTTAAAAATAAAAATTTATTTCGAATTTCTAAAATTATGAATATTATGTAAAAATTACTTATTATCATCTACGCCCGATTTTTTCGAATTCGTTGAATGACTGGATGATTCACTTTGGATTGGATTTACATCAAGTAAAGATGGTGACAAATCATTCGTTGACGTATCGGGAAAATCATTTTTAGTTTCAACAGCAAAACAAAAACTCCTATCAAGTGTAACTTGTTTTAATTTTTTCGAGGGTAATTCGATTTCAATGTCGTTGGATGAACCCAAAGTCGGTAAACTAATGTTTGATTGTTCCCACGAATCATCAAAAAGACTTGGCGTTTCAACCGTTCGTCGTATTTCTGTTGTTTTCGATGTTTTCTTATCGTTCTTTTGCTTGCAAGATGTTTTCTTGATGTCAGTTAAATCATTTTGTGCTGATGAATGTTGTCGCTTATCTAATGATAAAAATAACAGCTTAATTCCATTGATTTAATTCATGTAAATATTGTTTATACTGTTTTCTGGTTTTAATAATTGGTTGCCGCATTCGGAACACGTAGAGCATCTGATTATATTTTCAGTGAGTTAAATATATAATTTTAATTTAATTTTCAAAATTTACCTGGCAATTATTCCTTCCAAATTTGCTATCTTTTGTTTTAGTTTTGTAATTTCGGCTTGGAATCCTGGTTTTACAATTTAGTTGTAGTAATGGTTTAACAATGAAATCTATGTTTTTAATAATTACCTCTTTTCATGGAATTATGAGATGCATATACTTGTTTTAGTAAATTTCCAACGGACGGTGAGTCCTGCATACCCATTTCCAAAGAGAAACGGACCAAGACCGGCTGTTAGTGAAAAGAAAGTGCATTTTACCTGTAGTTGCCACGAGATGGTAGTGCCATCATTTCAAAACTGCATTCTCGTTACTTTCATTTTCGTTACTAAACGGCTCTACTGTTGCAACGTAAGTAATAGCACGATTGGTAATATTGGTAATAGTATAAAGGAACCATTCTTTTCTGTCATTTAAAAAATGTTCTTTTGTAATACATGTCAGCTTTTATATTCCTTTTTCTTTTAAATTTACGAACATTTAATTGCAAATGGTAGCAGTGGCATTTTATTGGGAATTGATTTTGCTATTAATAGCAAAAATAATGCAAAGAAAGCAATACAGTTTTCCAGAGTGCTATTTTGGGGAAGGGGGGGGGAACTTCCAAGCCCTATCCTTCACATGGCCCATCCTATTAGTATACCATATACCATCAATGGGCTCCTTGATGGGGAAACCAATATGGCCAGCTGATGATTTTTTCTTCTATATTTCCAAATTCTTTCTTTTTCCATTTCCTTGCCAATGGTGGGTAGACAAAAATTCTAAGCCCTAGGCTTCATGTGGTTCCCCTGTTAGTACATCACCAAGGGGCTTCTTGGTGGTAGAGCCAAATAGGGCCCCTGGTAATCTTTTTCTTCTCCTTTCTTAATTCTTCCTTTTTTCCTTTTCCTTGCTGATGTTGGGTACTGGGGTCCTGGTTTTTCATTTCATTTGGTTTATTTTGGTTTGTTCTTTTTTCGCTTTGTTTCATTGTGGTTTTTGCCGAGGTCTCTTCTTGCTGCATGGCATCGCTGGCTTCTCCCTGGTATCCATCTAGGCACATTG
>JAQFZU010002068.1:0-10726 GCA_034696185.1 Henia vesuviana | reverse complement strand
TGCTGTAATTACGTTTGGCGCCACTTCCGGTCGGCCATTTTGTTTGCGTCATTCGGCTGATATTTTCAACCGTTACACACTACTATTAGAATAGTTACAACTCTTGATGATCATATGGCATTATTGGGGAATCTGTGTTTTATAACCTTGTAACGGTTATAAAAGTCACCCGAGTGACATAAACAAAATGGCCAACCAAAAGTAGTTCCATTCGCAAATAAACAATGTGGGAATTTCCAAATCGTTCACATGAAAGATTAGAATTATCAACTTAAATGCTTAATGTCCCCAGAGTCTTGTAACCTGAAATATTATAGGGTTAGTTTTAACACTGATTAAAGGGTGAATGCACATGTCACCATTGCTCAATGCGCTCGATGGATGGCGCCCGAACGCTGGACTTCGATCCCTAATCCAATTGGATGATTGGGCAAAGTTTGAGTGTTTAAAAGAGTGAGGATTAGATATTTCAAACCCTCGGAAATTAAGATGTATTAACAGGCTATATAAGCCTGCGCAAACAGAAAAAGGTAGATTTTTGCTTGTATATGATTTTGTCTTGTTGCTATAAATGTTATCAAACAAACCAATTAGAGGTTGATTTTGATCACTTGATTGAGTGTGAATTTGGCTGGCTAATAACCAAAGAGTGAAGCACTGACAGCGCGACCTGACCTCAGTATAATGATGCATTTCGTGTTATGCCTCTCTTTGATTAATAACGTTCTATGTACGTTTATGATTAGGTGTCCCGCGTGTTACGCTTAACTGACTAATGTTGATTTCTAGAAAATGTAAAATGCTTGGAGATTACTGCTCGCAAAGTCTCTTAATGTTGCTAAAAGTAGCACTGTTCTAAGCATGGGCATTCAATGACTATCTAAAGTAAGAAGTTTATGTTGATTTAAAGTAAATTTTGAGACAATTTCTGCATTTAATCTCAATGTGATTATTGTTGATCCCTCAGTTCGATTCCAAATGGTGACAAAACTTCAATGTCTGAGTTTATGGTCCTCCATTGAGTCGAGGTTAAAGATACTATAATTTCGAGTTTATCTGGTTTACGTGATTTGATTACGCTTGTAGTCGATGCTCCCTCAGCTACTGGACGATCAGAATGTATTTGAGTAAATCAGCAGACATATTTAAATTAATTAAATTGATTTATTCAAAGAGACAGCAAAAATGGCTACTTCTACATTTTGGTGCAAAAGCAAAGCACAACAAACAATTGGTGAAGAAACACTCTCATTGGTCCACAAGGGGTTGCAAAACCTTTGGGAATGCCCACAAACAATGACATAATATGATAAGGCACTTTTATGGAGTTTATTTACATGGAACTCCATTGGAAATTCCATGCTTTACATTTCAAAAACAAATAAATGAAATTACATTTTAATAAACTTATGCATAATAAATCTGATTTAAAACAAGGTGAAAACATATTAATGACAATGAAGATAAATTTATTATAGGCAAAATAGTCCAGGAATGCCGCGTCGATGATCTAGAAACATCGACGCACCAAACCCATTTGGACAACACGCGCAACGCATTTAAACGCTGCATGAACGGAAAAGACATTTGAGCTGGCGACAGTGGTTACAATAAATGTTAATTCTTTATTGAGATTATAGATTTGTTAGACTTGGGTGAATGGCATTTTCTTTGTTATGTAAATCGTTTATTCAATACAGCAACTACTTAATGAAAATTCTAATTTGTGATTTATATTTTGCAGTTGTTTAATGTGATTCTGATACTTTAGATATGTCTCACTTAATGACGTCGAAAACATGAAATTTTTCTGGCGAGAGACTCTAAGTCTCTCAACACAGAAAAGAGTGAAATGCCAAGAAAAAGACCAATGCTACCACCCAAGTCTGAAATCAGACTCGAAAACGGATACAAAAAGAATTCGCTTACAATTTGTTTTGCATTTGAAAGTAATCCGAATGAAATCATTGTCACATTTGTTATATCAAATCTGCTACTCTGCAGAGACGATTTTGAATTTGTCGAATATAAAATGTTGTTACACGATCGTTTGCAGGTACATGAAATTTCATTTTCAAATCCTTGTATTAATGTCTCAGTTATAAACCTTATTTCCTTTAGTGTTTGACAGTCTGGTAAGTTGATTTTCAAATATGGCATTCTTAATAAAAGAGAAAATAATAAACACATAAATCCCAATTACATTTAAATTCTAACTTACTTGCATTTAATTTTTTCCTTTTTTGAAATTGCATCTACACAATTGTTTTCGCATTGAACTGCATCAATATCATTTAAACAAGGATTTTGTTTCGTATTCAAATATTTAAACTAAAGGCAACATGAGAATCATTATAATTAAATTAAATTTCAAATGTCTACTTCAAATGTCTACTTCAAATTTCTTCATTTTACCTGTTGTGAAAATTCCACAGCGTCCGAAAACCGTATCAAAATATAAAAAGACAATGTCCTCATTAAAACATTTCTCCATGTCTTGAGCAAAGTAACACTAATTGAAAGGAATTTTGTTTTAGTTTATCAACTAAAATTCCAAATACACTAAAATTACCTGTTTAAAAAAATTAAGTGAATAGTGGACATCCCAAAAATTCCACATTTCCTCTAGTGTTTTGTTCATTTTTTCAAATGAATATGCTTCGCGGTCATGGTAGTTTAATTTTTTACATGTTTGGTCATTACGACAGTAAATTTCATTCAATCTTGTAATGTAATCTTTTAAGCTTAACATCTTTGGGCAAATTACAATGGTGGGCATTTTGAAAGTTGAAAAAGTTTCCATTGTAACTTCAGTTCCGATTGGATCGAGAATATATTTGTTCACACATGTCCCAACCTGCCAAATGCATAAACAGAGACTTACGAGTAAACAAATCGCCAAAACGATTTTAGATGAATTCTTAGGTCGGAAATATGGATGATTGCGCAAGTATTTTTCGATGATTTGTTTGTAACGAGGTTTAGCAAAACGGACTATTCTCGTGCGTGCCATTTGTTAAAACTGATAAATTTTTTTGAAAATGACGTAAATAATGACTTGAATAGTAAATTAATTACTGAACAAAGCTGCTATTACTTGTATTGTTAGTTTTCTATCATTAAATTGGTCGTGACTACAATTTCTATATCAAAACTACCAAACCTATAATTTAATTAATTATTTGCTTTTTCGCCAAATTGGATTTTCATTGTTGATGATAATTTGTGCTTACAAATTTTTAAAAGAAATTAAAAATGAATAAATGATGCATATCACAATTTTAACATTGAATGTTATATTGATTTATGCTGTGTTAAGCACGAATTAGAAATTTTATTTTTATAAGAATATTGGAAACTATTTTTCAATTTAATTTGTGACAATCTGTTCCGCCGCCGCTTGGATACGGAGTCCAGGCAGCGGTATCGCAGATGGGGCACATGAATAATTTGGGACGGACGCGTGATTGCTAGATTAGCGAGCCTTTATTAATAGGCCGCAACCCACAATCACCATCACGCTCCCAACGTCTCCTAAGGTTCGCCGGCTTCGTACCGGTATCTATGATACCGATACGAGGTCTAATATATCTAAAGCACACTAAATGACTACGTGGGGTAGCCGTACGTTCTCATCAACCTCAACACAACATTCCCCACGCCCACTGCGTGGCCACCTGAGCAACTTCGCTCCTCATCATCTCCTGAGCCAGATATTTCCCTGTCCAATCACTCGGGTGGGGAGCTAACAACTGACAACTACTAAGGGTTGTGCCACCTCAGGTGGTGCAATGGACGCGCCCCGGGGTCACCTGACCGGGACCCATGCTGCCCTCTAGTGACTATTTGGTCACAAAATCTTTTACTAATATTATTATTTATGTTCATTATAATGACAACAGAATAATAATTGCAATTTATTTACTATTTACAGAAAATTCCAGAAGAAAATAGACATTTTATAGACTTTCCAAACTAAAATTACAATTTTTCTCAATTACATTTTGCCCAGTTTTTATCCAAATGGATAATTAATTTGATCAACTTCCAACAATGTCTGGTCTTCACTACTGTAAATATAAGGTGTCATAGTCATATGAATTGCTGTCTTTTTTTCGGGGCAAATGACTATAAGTGGGCATTTTGTAAGTTGAGTAGGTTTCCATTGTAACGTCAGTGCCGATTGGTTTCATCTTGCCAAATACGTAAACTAAAACTTACCAGTAAAGAGATTACCAAAACAATTTTCGAGGAAAGATTTCGTCGAGAATTTACTGCCGCCATTTTGAATTTGGTCTTAGCCAATCACACACGCCGATTTCCACCAATAGGAAGCTGATTATACTGACAATACATTAGTTAGCAGACTGTATTGTCACTATTTGTTTGTTTAAAATCAAAAACAAAATTATAAAATCATTCTTAATAATTTTTTTCCAGTACTCATATTACCCGTTAAAATTAAAATGTAAAAATAATTTTAAGTCTCATCTTGCATCTCGCCATCTGTTAGTAATTCAATGGGCGTTGAACTGAAAAAAAAAACAAAAAAAAATCGCCTTAAATCTCTGGTTATTTATAATCCACTAAAACGATGAGATGAACGAGCGCCATCTGCCATTGAAACTCATTGAAATCGCGTGAGTTGACGCATTATAAACCGCTCGTAAACAATTGGATTTTGAACCGCGGAAAATGTGAGTTTTGAAAAAACATTTTATTATTTACTTAAATTCGTATTTTAATCCGTTTTCAGGGCCGACGAATTGCGCCACGACGAATCGGATGCAAAAAAAATTCGCGAAAAAACGTCGGAAACCGAAATTCGTCATAGACGAGATTCCGAGCGCAGTTTAACTTCGACATCTTCGACCAAAGCCGAAACTTTCGTCACCGCCAATTCGTCAACATTCGGCGACGAATGGAAAACCGCTCAAAGTTTAACTTCGGAAGATTTCCGAACGGCGCAATCGGAATCGGCCACTTCGGCCGACGAATTGGACGGATTCTATTCGGCAGACGAAAAAACAGAGCCGAAAATACTCAAAACACTCACAATTTCCTCCAAACAAATCACATCAACTCGTATCGAATCAACTTCAGAATCGATTCACCATAAATCGATTACTTGTACAAGTCAAGAATCGATTACGACTGAATTAACCGATTCGCTGATTAACCCCGACTCGAATACAAATTTAAACACCAAATTAGACACGGATCCTTTTGTTCGACAATTAAAAGAGGTAAGTGAGCAAATATGCAAATGATTGACAGAATTATAATAAAATAAAAAATTTAAAAAAATCGGAAAATTTTTTTTTTTATAATTTATTCCTTTTTCGTACCCTGTAATAAATGTGAATTAAAACTTATTTTTAGTCCTCGTAACTTGTTTCTATTTTGTTTATTCGTGTTATTTTTACCTTATTAACCACAGACCCTTCGTCTATTCCTGATTCCGTCTCGTCAACCCCCGTCATCGAACTTTATATAGTAAAATTCACCCGCAATAGATGGCGTTGATCGTAATTCCAAAATGGCGGGTTAAATACTTAAAAAATTTAAATTAAATTCTTTAAATATAAATAAAAGTTAAATTAACCGTGAAATTACTTAATTTTCTTTAGGAAAAATAATAATTTAATTTTTTTAAAAACATTTATCGTGTCCATAAATCAAAGTAACCGGTTCGTTGTGATGGTAATGATAATAAACGGTTATTTCTGGTATTTCACGTATTTTTATTACGAAATATTTAAATACGTTATAATTAAGGGATTAAGTGATTTAAAAATAATTTTAAAGTTAAAAAAAAAAATTATTTACTTTTAAATCCACCGCATTCCATTACGACATATTTTTCCAATCTTCCTTCCCCCCCTTCGTCTTCAAATACGAATGGACTCGGCCGGTCGCTCGCTTTAGATTCGCCTTCTCTGCTCACTATTTCTGCTCTAAGCTGGGCTCGAGGAAGCAAAAAGTTTTTTTTATTTTTATTTCTCTAAATTTAATTTATTTTCGCAACTTTTTTTCTCGTTTTTTCTTTTTTTAAATTCGTTAAAAGTTTTGTGTTGCATTTTGGGACGGTTGCAATGGATAACACCAGCATCCGAATCGTGAGAAGGAATCCCTTTAATAAGTGAGGATTAAAAGGGTTAAATCGAAGATGGAAGGTGGTGCGGGGACTTTGGTGGTCACTCCTGTGTCCACCACAACGGGCAAATCGTCCGTTGATGTCCCCGCCACCACGACGTTGAGTACCATCGCAGTGCAATCGGGTGCGGCGAGGATTGTCATTGCTTTGATCCAAGTAAGTTTTCTTAAGTGACCGGTTTTTAAACTGATTTTTAGATGGAAAAAATTTTTTTTACGACCGGTCGATTTGCTTTTTCACTTTTTCCTCCTTCGTTTGTTGACTGACTTTAATTTACGACCCATTTTCAATGAAACGACTTTGAAAATGTCACGACATTTTGTTTATGCAAATTTTTTTTTTTTAAATAATTTAAATAATCGATTATATTTAAATAAATTATCGATTATTTTCACTACTTGACACCAGTTGGGGTTAATTTGGGTCAACGTCATCAAATGTGATAATTGCAGTGATAAAATGACGTAAATAAAAACTTATTTTGGGATTTTTCTTTAAAGCTGCGGTGGATGAGGAAAAGGAAGAGAAAATGATAAAAAAAATTAAAAAAAAATTTAAAAAAATTAAAATTTTTTTAAACTTCCGGAAATTTTAAAGTTAAAAAATATTTTTAACCGTTAAAAAATATTTTAAAAATTAATTTTAAAATCAAATATAAATAACCTCGTTTTAACAACTTTTCTAACTTTTTATTTACAAAATGGCAAATATTTGCACTCACGAATTAAATTCGCGCGTGGGTGAATTTACCAAACGAGGATAATTCAAATGTAATTTCATCTCTTTAAAATTTTCTTCTCAACCATAACTCAAATTAATTTATTTTAAATAAATAACATCTCGACGACATTTAAAAAAAAAATTATCACAAAAACCAATTTTTTTTATATAAAATTAAAAGCAAATAATTTCCATTTAAGGAAATAAATATTTAACAGTTTAATAACAACATTTCATCCTTCTTGACCTTTTCTACACAAAACTCGTCTCGATTACGTCATTTTTTAGGGGAAATGAGTCAAGTGTAATTTAAAAATGGGTTAAATTTTTTTTTTTTTTAATTTATTTAATTTTTTTATTTTTTTTTTATTTCAGAGCACCGATTGGCTTAAATTTAAAGTTTTGGAGATGGATCCATGGTTAACTAAACTTGGAACGAATTTAAATGAAGCAAATGAACTTCAAAGACAACACGAAGACGTTTTATTTAAGTTACAGGTATAAAAACAATTAAAAATTAATTAAAAACAATTAAAAAAAAATTAAAAAAAATCTTTTTCCCACGAATCGATTACGTAATTATAATTATCTAATTAGAAAATCACTTAAAATTAATTACTGAATTTTTCAATTATTAATTGATTAAATTATAAACAAAAAAATATAAAAAATGGCAAAAAAATCCTAAAAAAAATTTAAGAGTTTTTAAAGTGTATTTTTTAACTCTTTATGAACTAATTCCGTTATTTACAACAGTTAAAACAAGTTATGTTAATTTATATCTCAAATGGCCTAATTTTATTCATAATTAATTAAATAAACAGTAGATAATCCACCTTTTAATATTTAGATGAACCGGTCAACCTTAAATATAATTAAAATTAAAAAAAAATTTTGATTACGTAATGAACCGAGTCGAACACCTCAGAGGCACCGGGTATCTAAAAATAAATTTAACCCGGGTCCAAATAAGGAGTAAAAATCGAGTTGGGTTTCAATTACTCACTCGTTCGTCACTTTTATCGAATTCGTAAATGAAAATAAACAAAAATTTTTTCGAGGTCGAAATTCGAGGTCAAAATGCCATTAAAATGTTATTTATGTCACGAATCGTTTCCTGCGCTTTTATTTACGTTTCTTTTAATATTTCCGAATAAATAAAATATTTATTTAATTACAGGGCAAACAAAGTCCAGTTGAAGAACTATTAAATCAGGCCGATCAATTGATTTCCACGCAAAAACCTCGAGCCGAAGTTTACGCAGCAATGGCCGAATCATTGGGCGAAGCTTGGCGCGATTTAAATGCGCAATTGGAATTGCGCAAACAATTGTTAGATCAAAGTGTCGCATTCCATAGTAGAGCGCAACAAGTAATGAATTTAATCGATTTAAATGAAAATAATAATTAAAAAAAATTTTTTTTAGTTTATTGATCGTATGGATAAGGCCGAACGAGATTTTCGCGATATTTCACTTCCGAGCGATTTAGAATTTATTAAAAATTTATTGGAGATTCATCATAATACGAAAAAAGGTTGTTTTTTTTGGGTTGAAGGGGTTTGGAGTTGTTGGTTAATTTTTGGTTGTTTTTTATTTAAAGGTGTTTTGGAGGCGTCGATGCATACGTTGAATGAAGGGCAGTTGTTGTTGGATCGTTTGAGGGAGGTTTTGAATGATGGAATTGGTGATTCACGGCCTGATAATCATAAGAGAGCTACTAATATTGGTGAGTTTATTTGGTTTGTGTTGTGGGATTACAATGGTGTTGCAATGTTGCAAAAAAATTGCGAATTATGTAAAAAAATTGGAAATTAGGCAAAAGAATTGGAAATTAGTCAAAAGAATTGCATATTATGCAAAAGAATTGCATATTATGCAAAAGAATTGCATATTATGCAAAAGAATTGCATATTATGCAAAAGAATTGCATGTTATGCAAAAGAATTGGAAATTAGGCAAAAGAATTGGAACTTAGGCAAAAGAATTGGAAATTAGGCAAAAGAATTGCATATTATGCAAAAGAATTGCATATTATGCAAAAGAATTACATATTATGCATGATGATCTGTAAAAAAAAAATTGCAGATTTTATTGTTGCAATTTCTAGCATATTGCGACTGATGCAACAGTGGTTACTACGTCATGACGAGTTACCTCGTTACATTTAACAATTTTTTGTTTACATTGTTCTTGTTGGGCAAGAACAAGATGGAGTTTACATTCCACAAATACTTATTTATTTTCATATCATTTACCCTTTGATTACAATTAAAACAGCGATCAACGAGGTAGAACAACTCCTCGAATCCCTCCACGACCGTCGATGCCTTTTAGAACTCATTTGGCTCCAACGCAAATCAACACTAGAACAATGTCTGCAACTCAGCATCGTCAACACGGAACTCGCCAACCTCGACCAATGGCTGCAAACGCGGGGCACAGAAATCACCCGAACCACCAACTTGGGCGATTCGTCCGCCAGTGCGGAAATATTACTTCACGAACACAACAAAATCGAAACCGAAACGAGAGAAATCCGCGAACGGGCGATCCGCACTTTGAGCACCGCCGAACAACTCGTCGGATCGGGGCATTTCGCGGGCGAAAATCTACGCGCGCAAAGTTACGCTGCCGTCGATAAATTATCAAACGTCATTAATTACGTAGACAACAGACGCAGTTACTTAACCACGAGCGTGTCCTTCTTCAGGGCCGCCAATTCGGTATTAAATTAATCGATTTTAAATTCAAATTTTATTTTAATTTTTTTTTTTAAAAAGGCGATGACCAAATTGGATCAAATCGAAGTTCAATTGACCACGACCGATTTACCGCGAAATAGTTCGTCTTTGGTGCAACTCCACGGGCAATTGGCGAATGCCGTCGTGGATATAACCGCACCGGCTCTCAACGAAGGACGTTCGTTACTGCAGTCGGTCGATGCCGACGATCCCGGCGTTAGAGGGGTCGTCGCGATGGTATTTTTTAGATACGATTTTTTGGACCGGTCGTAATTTTTTTTTTTTTTAGATGAAGGAATTGGAAGAAAGGAAAATTAATTTGGATAATTTATGCACGGCGCATAGAGCCGAGAATTTACAAAGGACTAATGCGATTAATGCGTTTAGAACGAATTACACGAATGTAATTTGGGTTTTTGAATATTAATTTTTGAATAAATTAAATTTTTTTTTAGTTGATCACGTGGGTTGTTGGGATCGGTGAGTCGTTTTTACAAGGTCATCAGGATATGGGGAGTATTTTGGCCATTGCTAAGGATTTTCTCGCTTTGCACGAACAATTGCAATTCGATGTCGAAGTAAAATTTGAATTTTTTGAATTTTTGAATTTTTGGATTTTGAATTTTTTTTTTTTTAGAATAAAGGAAGGGAAATCGATGCATTGTTGAAAACTGTCCCGAATTTAGCGGATGAAGATAGTGAAGAGAAGGCTGAAGAGCTGCGAAATCGATATTTGCAATTGAAGTCGATTCTTGAAGATCGAATTCGAATTGCGCAAGTTTACGTTAAGTTTCATCGACTCGCTGTTCAGGTTGGAGGTTTTGGGTTTTTTTTGTTTTTTAATTGTGATAGTGGAATTTTTATGTAGTTGACTAATGATATGGATGATGTTGAGAAGAGTTTAAAAACGAGAGATAAGATGGATGATCAATTTTGGAGGAATTTTGAAGAACGTTGGTTGGCAATGCAACAAATTCTACTTCAACTTAGCAATACTGGGAAGAATTTCATTTTGGATTCGAAAAAAGTAAATTTGAAAAATTTGAAAAATTTGAAAAATTTGAAAAATTTGAAAAATTTGAAAAATTTGAAAAATTTGAAAAATT
>JAQFZU010002067.1:0-10726 GCA_034696185.1 Henia vesuviana | reverse complement strand
TAATCAATTTATTTCTTTAAAATTATGCAAATCGGAGACATACAAGTAGGGAAGCACTCCTTGTTAGTGTGTGCAATATTTAATTTAAATCTAGTTAAAATGGTTTAGATTTTGAAAAATCTAAGATTGAAAACTCCACATTGACATGTGATAGTAATACATTTAAAGTTTCAGCGCCCATGCTCGAAAGGCTGCCAAACTGGAACGAAACAAGTCGGAGGTCTGAAATTTGGACCCTACATAGCCCAGAAGGAATTTTAAATGTGAGCCAAATTTGGTTAAAATCGATGGTTCGGATTTTGAGAAATCCGAGTTTGAACTCGGTCGACTGATTGCAGCCATCTAACGCAAAATCAAGCAATTTAAAATAGTGCCGTGGAATGATTAGCCAACACAATACTATTGTTTGGAAAAACAATTAATGAATGACCAAAGATTTTGTTATCAAAAATATGTTTATATCAACTTAATATCTAATTATAAGGTTGTTCAATATAATTTTTTTTTTACTATTATAACCATAAATTTAATATATACATTTATATACAAATAATTTATTTTTTGAATATACTTTTTGAATTTTTATACATATATATATACTTTTATTTTTATATAGTTTTGAAATTCTTATAAATATATGCTTTTATTTTGGTATATATTTTTTACTTTATTATATATATGTAAACTTTAGTTTGTAAAAAAAGTTTTAAAACTTATGGTACATACCATAAAAACGATTATTTAGCGTTTAAAAAATTTTTAACTTTTAATGCTATTTATGAAGACAAGTATGAAACCAGCTTTAACCACTTATAGTGTTGGCTGTTGCTTTTGCTTCTAATCTTTCAGGTTATATTATTCCCATTTTATATTTACTGTACGCTATATTCCTAAAATTTTAGATGGCAAGTTTGTTTACAAGATGTTTCGAAGAGTATGAGTTTTGCAATGTGGCGGATATTTGCAGATAATTTATTACCGACAAAAACAATTGATAAAGTACGTATTAAAATATGTACTTTCTTTTTGATTATTGTTTTTCTCCAAAACTTAGGCCGAAGAGCTTGTTATTAACCTCTACGAAGTATACAGAGAAACGATTACAAACAGCGAATGGTTAGATCTTGAAACCAAAGAAAATGCCTTAAAAAAAGTACATCGTCTACATTTTATATTTTCCCTTTAGTAAAATCAATAATTAATTCAGTAAAAATTACTTTTATTTTAGTTGAATGGAATGTTGCAAATGGTAGGATATCCCAAATGGGTTAACAACGACGAACAACTAAATGCATATTACGAACAATTCACTGTAACACCTAATCATTTCGTTAACATGGTTTCAGCAATGCTAATGTCAACACAAAGAGACATTCAGAATTTGCCTAAACCAATAGATCGAAAAGAATGGCTCGAAGGAATTGGAGTTCTAACATTAAATGCCTTTTACGTTCTCCCATCCAATACAATATGCAAGTAGACTAATTCAATATTCATGAAATTTACATTTTCAATTTTTTATGCCTATTTTTAGATATTCCAGGCGCAATTTTACAACCTCCATTTTACAGTCCCAACAGACCAGAGTATTTAAAACTAGTATTATAATTTTTTTTCTCTAAAGTAATTACTTTCATGCAGAGCAATGAACTACGGCAGCATAGGTTCAATTATTGGACACGAAATTGGTCACGCGTTTGACGACCAAGGTTATCTTTAAAATGAAAAGTTTTATTTCAATTAATAAGTGTTTTTAAAAATTATTTATAGGTAGCCAAATGAATGAAAAAGGTGCTTTAAAACAATGGTGGAGCAAATTAAGTAAGGAAATGTATACCAATCGCAGTCTCTGCTTTAAGAACCAATACGATGGATATTGCTTCAAAGATGCCGAAGTTGGAAATAATAAAATTTGTGTGAGAAATAATTTTCAATTTTACACTAATAGTAGTTATAATAACATCCAAGCTTTACGAGTGTAGGTTGATGGCGGTTTGACATTAGTTGAAAACGTTCCCGATAATACTGGAATTCAATGTGCTTTTAAGGTATTGTTTACATTTTGTAACATTTTGATCTAAATATATTTTAGCACAAATTACTTTAGGCTTACAATAGGTGGGTAAAGAAAACTGCTGAAGAAAAATTATTAGTCGGTCTTGACGAATTCAATACGAAGCAATTATTTTTCATCAGTTTTGCTTACGTAATTACGATTCATCATTCGTTTAAATAACTTTTTTAAATTTTAGTTTACAAAGTTAACGTTTTAAAATCAATATTTTCCTATATTTAAAATAATAATCTAATTATTTAAATTTGTTTAGACGTGGTGTCGTCATATTACGGTGAAGCAATGGTTACTATACTTAGGAGAAGATTCACACAGTCCTAATCAGTTTAGGTATTTAACTTTAAATATTAAATACTAATTATTATATATGTTTAAAATATTTAACAAACACTTGTCTAATTCACATTCAGGGTTCAAGGTACTTTAGCAAATTTTCCTGACTTTGCTCAAGCGTTTCAATGTAAACCAGGATCAATGAACAGAGCCCAATCTAGCTGTACTCTTTGGTAACAAAATTTTCAGCGATTTTAAAGATTCATAAATATAGTATTCGTATTATACTTTTAATGAGATTCATAGATAGCGTTGTTGTATCGTATGTTATTTTTAATTATGTAAATATATTAATTTTATTGTTATGTAATTTAGTAATAATTATAATAAATGTCTTTTCGGTTAACTTCAATCACGCATTGATCTATGCTTTTTTCAAACACCACAAATGGCGAACAAGAATGGGATTAATTAGATATAAATAAGGAAAATAAAAAAGGTATCTTAGCAATAATATCAATAGTAGAAAATACAGTGAATATCAGGAAAAAAAAGAAGATTGTGTGACTCATATGTTGAGCATGTAGAAGCATTCTTTATTGTGAACAACATTGAAGACGGAAAAAAAACTGTGTATTATTTAGTGAGGTTGGTATAAATTGTTCAAGAATTTGGCTGCACCAAGGAAGTCATCGGAATTAAAGTTTAAAGAATTAGTGATATAAATAAAAACTTACCTGTGTCCGGATCCAAATAAAACAGCAGAACGTTATCGCTTTCAAAAACATAAGCAAAATGAAGGTGAGAAAATTTCAGAAATGATCAAGTGTATTTTAGTTTCACTTTTTACATGCGCTCGCCTTCTCCGCACACAGTAAATATACATTCTAGGGGATGTGATTACAGCTTTTCCAGGCCCTTCCCCCACGTTTTGAAGAAGGCGGACAAATCAGGGAGTCATATGTTAGCATTAAAGTGTAATTTCGGTACAGAACTGGATTCACAATTGAAGGCTACCAATGGAGCCACCGAAAATCTAGTGCCAACCTTGAAAAGGTTTCCACTAGATGAATGGAAATCATTCAGGTTTAAGTGAAGAGGAAAGTTTGAAAATTTTTGGCAGTTTATAGGATAATGCCATATTGTAACACAAATGTTACACCAGCACATCTCATGTTTGGTCATGAAGTAAGCAAAAGATTGGATTTTGTGCAACGATCGTTTCAAAATGTTGTTAAAATTAGACAAAAACAACAAAGGAGAAAAGGTTCAAGAATTGAACACCGATTTAAGATTGGAGATGAAGTTTGGGTTAAAGATTAGCGTAAGGGTAAACTAAGGACTTTCGAGCAAACATTAAAAATACCGAGGGACCAAAAATTTATGAGGTGCAAGCAGAGGAGGTTTTGGTTAACCAAATACGCAATGAAGTCAATAAAGCAAATACAGGAATCGATTTTGAGGCAACAGAATATCGGCAAAGTTCACATTCACAAACAAGAGATAATAAGAGAGAACGACATCCTCTAGACCATTAAGACAGAGAAGATTTTGAGTGTAATGGGATCGAAACACATGTGACTGAATTGAAGACATCCGAAGTTTAGGGAGGTACCCAGACATTGAGATGCACATAATGTCAGTGCATAATAAAATGCATGGCATTTAATGCTATAGATAGTCGTGAGATGACGTTGTCAATAAATTAAAGCAGATAATAGATAATATAAAACAAAGAAACAAAACAGAATCGAAAACAAGTTTAAACAATTCAAATGTGGAAATAAAGGCTCACGCTTTTTGGATAAATCGTATATACATTTTAGTTACTTCTCGTCAATATACGAGGTTCAAAATTGTTTGTGATTGCTGCCTAAAAGCTTGTTTGTATTTCTACCTATTCCCAAGAATAGAAACACATTGTACAATGTGTTTCTATCCCATAAAGCGTTTCTTGTGATGTCCGATTGTGTTCATTACAAGTTATTGCACTAGTGCGACCCCAACAATACGGGATGTGACATATGAGCACAGTCTAAAATAGAGGCCTCCTATTAGGTCTAAAAGAATTCTTCTCATCTTTTAGCAACGGTCAAAGCAATTATATATATGAAAAAGAAAATAAATCAAGAGGCTCTATGAACCAATTCAAATTATCTCATATTTTTATTAACATTCAATGTCTCCATCTCATGCAAAAATGAAATAAATATTTATCTAGTTTTTGTTTTATAAGTGTAGTGGCAGACCCTATTACTTCCGATTGCGTGATCTTCAA
This sequence comes from Henia vesuviana, assembly GCA_034696185.1. Taxonomy (NCBI): domain Eukaryota; kingdom Metazoa; phylum Arthropoda; class Chilopoda; order Geophilomorpha; family Dignathodontidae; genus Henia; species Henia vesuviana. The sequence continues at coordinate 6,101 of JAQFZU010002067.1, read as the reverse complement.
TCTTTTCAATATATATTAATACAATTTCGTATCACGAAAGCAAATTTTCAGAATTCCACTTTATACAATACATGTTACGAAAAATAATCTAAATCCGTTCAAATTTGGTCGACTTCGCCTATGATTGCATTACTAGTTGTTAAACAAGTTTGCCTGCTTGTTATCGGTCAAGGTTATATGACATTGACCTTATTTCTGATCTTCTGGGTTTTATTTACTCTCTTTGTACACTAAATAAAAACGCGTCCTTCATTTCAAGCAATGCCCTTCAATAAATAAATAAAAATGTATTCAGATTTCGTAGCTACGATAATTTCGACGAATGGAACGGAAATACAAATTTAAAAAGTCATATTCAGTTCCGCAAATGGATTCATAGCCTGACAGCAATTAAAAAAAAAAACTAAGAGTATGAAACTCGTAAAATCCAAGATTGTATAAGATAATCAGGTGTATTTAATAGAAAATCCCAACTCCTAAACTTATTTCCATAGTTAAAATTCTAGTATAATATTTATAAACCAGCTTCTTTTGTTATATAAATTTGGCGGAAGTTCTTTCTCTTTTTTCGCACGGATTTGCAAATCCACAATGGCATTTGATTCCGTAATTCTGTTCATACTATTTTGAACGGAATAAGGTTTAGAATCACACTTTTCTATATTCATTCAAAGAAATAAGTTTTAAACTGCAAGCAGAGAGTAGAATTATGAAAAAATACAAGAAAACTGAAGAATTTCTCGTGGTCACAGTGATTTTGTTAAGTGCTTTGTGTGTTGTGCAGCTGGTAGCTAATTCTTTACTGAGTAATATAATTTAAATGCAATTTTTGCAATTAAATTGATAAATATTCCAAAATTATATATTTAGATTCAAAGAAAGAATCAGATGTCTGTAAGTCTAAAGAGTGCGTAGTTGCAGGTAAATCAAATAGATTTTAGTTTTTTTTAAAAAATCAACTTATATGATCAATCTATAATTCATAACTTTAGCCGCTAGGTTAATAACTGCAATGGATGAAGCTCAAAATCCGTGTAAAGATTTTTACTCTTACGTTTGTGCTCAATATGTACGTAGAACTTATGAACAAAGCGATCACTTCGAAGAAAGTAAAAAACTTCTTAAAGTAGAAGTTCGAGGTAATAATTCTGATTTCTGTTAGTTTTTAAATTTAAAAGTAAAATAATTTTTTTAAATTAAGAACTTATGGAAAAACCAAATTCGCCAACCGATCCCGAAGCAGTTAAAAAAGCACGATTGGCTTATAAAAAATGTTTAAACTCGAGTAAGTTGCAATATCATAATATTTTTACCTTCATTGCAAATTTGCAAAATACCCAAAATTATATTTATAAAACATTTCAGCAAGGCTCATTGAATTAGGAGTGACACCTTTGCAACGATTCGTAAAAGCTCTTGGCGGTTGGCCGATTGCTGAAGGCTCGAATTGGTTGCCGCAACAAGACTCATTCATCGAAGATTTGCTCGCTAAAATCGAAACAACTGGTTATTCAGGCAAATTATTTGACTTGACACTTTTACCAGATCCTGTTCAGCCTGATGTCAAAATAATTACAGTAACAAACTCAAATAAGTAAGTTTCAAGCCACTCCTAATATATCTATTTGATAGCTGGATCAACCCAATGATGAAAATGGTTATGAAGATTTTAAGTTAAGAGTAACTAGAAAAAAAAGAGAAAATAATGATAAAAAATCAGAACTTGACGTAGAACTTATTAAAGTAATAGCTAGTACTTTAAGTGAAAATAATAATACTGATGTTTTAGAAGATGAGATAGAAAATGAGATAGAGGATATGACTAGTTTAAATGATGCTTTAGCAGCTGTAAGATTTTTCTTTGTAATGAAAAAGCATTTGATTTGTTTAATTTTTTCTCAATTCCAGATACTTTCACCAAAAATAACTAGAAGAAATCACACTAGATTACATAATAAAATGAGCATAAAACAATTGGACAATATAACAAACCAGGTAAGCAAAATGTGCTCACAAATAGCCACATTTTTTTCCAATGTAAATTATACTTTACGTAAACTGCCACTTGTCAACTCATTGTTTCAGACTGTCAATTGGCTCTCTTTGCTCCAAAACACATTTGGAAAAGAAAATGTTCCGGATAAAAACAAAATAATCAACGTAGTCGAAGTAGAATATATAAAAAAAATGTCCATAATTTTATCTCAATACGAAAGAAGAGTCGTAACGAATTTTGTTATGTGGAATATAATATCGGATTTATTAAGATACGTAATTATTGTTGATAATGATAATGAAGAACCAACTGAGCAAAATGAAAGGTAATATATAAAATTTCTGCACATAAAAAACATTTGACAGCACTGATTTCTTTCTGGAATTTTAGATGGGAAGTATGTTTACAAGAAATTTCTTGGAGTATGAGCTTTGCTATGTGGCGATTGTATGCGGACAACTTATTATCAAAGCAAACTGTTAAAAACGTATGTTTTCAAGTATATACTGTACTTCATTCAATTAAAGCTATGCACTTCTATTTAAATCTAAACACTTTTAGGAGCGATTTCTATTAGCTAAAAATTATGCCATGTTTTTAGTTAATTAAAAATACACATATTTGCCCTAAATTACACATTTACACATTTGCGAATTAGTCGATAATTATGATTTAATACGGATTAATTAGTGATTCTCCAATAAAAGTGAAAAAAACTTATTTCATTTCAAAATCTTTGCCGTGCCTTAAAACGGAGCGACTTTTATTCAATAAACTGTTATATTTCTATAAACTTTTTCAAATTTAGGTCAAAGAACTTGTTAGTAATCTGAAAGAAGCATACAGAGAAACAATTGAAAACAGCAAATGGCTAGATCCTAAAACCAAACAGAATGCTCTAAAAAAGGTAAAATAAACAATTTTTTTTCCATGCAAATAATAACAAATAACGAACATAAAGACGAAGCAATTCAGATATCTCCTAAACCAATTTGCATATTTTAACAATTTTCTTCCAGTGTCTTATTTAAAAATTTATACAATGAAATAATTAAAATCAATAATAAAATGTATGCAATTCTATTTTTAATCCAACTAATAACTTATCTTCATTTTAGTTAAATAAAATGATACACATTGTGGGATATCCCGAATGGGTTGACAAAAACGATCAACTGAATGATTATTACAAAAATTATGTGATAACATCGAATCATTTCGACAACGCAATTACAGCAGTAAAACGATCAAAACAAAGTGACATTTTAAACATCAAGAAACCAGTAGATCGAAAAGAATGGCCTGAGGAAATTGGAATTCTAGTGGCAAATGGATTTTATGATTACATAGCAAACGCAATATGCAAGTCAATTTGACTACATCAATTCATGCGATAAAATTTTAATTCTCATCATGTTTTAGATATTCCGGGAGCAATTTTAAGACCTCCATTTTATAATCCTAAGAGACCAGAGTAATTAAAATAAATAAAAACTTGAATATTTTATTTATGCAAAAACTTAATTTTATACAGAGCAATGAATTATGGCAGTATTGGTTCGTTTATTGGACATGAAATTGGCCATGCTTTTGATGACGAAGGTTTCGTACAGTCTAAGATATCATTTAGATTAATAAAAGTATTTATAATTTAAATTCTAGGCAGTCAGATGGATGAACAAGGTGCTTTAAAAGAATGGTGGACCAAATTGAGTAGAGAAATGTATACGAAGCGCATTCTCTGCTTTAAAAACCAATACGACGGATATTGTTTCAACAATACTAAAATCGAAAATAACGAAACTCTTTGTGTAAGACAAAATTTCCACTTTAAACATTATAAATTATATTAATAAAACTTTGCAAATAGGTCAATGGTGCTATAACATTAAGTGAAAATGTACCTGATAACACTGGCCTACAATGTGCGTTTAAGGTTATTTTAAAAAATAATTGTCACCACACTTTTCCTGCTAACAGTTAAGATTGTTTTTAGGCTTATAACAAATGGGTAAAGAAAAATGCTGAAGAAAAACGACTTGTTGGACTTGACGAATTCAATACTCAACAATTATTTTTCATCACATACGCTTATGTAATAATCATTTCTCATAAATTTGCAAAATCGTTTTTAATAAATAAATAATATTTTGCAAATTTAATTTCTGCTCTACCTGAGAAAAATAATAATCTAATTACAAGATTTTAATTTTTTTAAGACATGGTGTGAAAATATGAGCCCTGAGCACTGGTTCCTTACTTATGGTGATGATCCACATAGTCCAGGACGATTTAGGTATTTAGTCATGTTGTTTTTAACTTTTAAATAGACATAGCGTGATTTTTTTATATCAAAACATTCTGCATAAATTGAAACTTTATTTCGCAATTCGTAAAACCATATTTCGTTTCGCACATAAGTTTTATGTTTTCCGGATTTCCTCTTAACCCCATCCGCAATTGCTTAGAAGCGCTAAAAACATCCAGTCGTCATTATATTTGCCGCTCTAATCATTTCGCGAACAATTGATTAAATTCCATTATTCCGAATCATAAGAAAGAAAAATTTTATATAATTAGAGTTTTTGATAATTCAAAGCAAACCAATTTTAGAATTACTCTTTAAATTTATTTATAGGGTTCAAGGTCCATTATCAAATTTTCCTGATTTCGCTCAAGCATTTCAATGCAAACCAGGATCAATGAATAGAGACAAATCTATTTGTACACTTTGGTAATGTAAACTATGTAAACTTATGTAAACTATTTTAAATGTTAGTAAAAGATTATTTCGGCATTCTTTATTTTTAAGTTATTAATTTCAAAAAAAAGAATAATGGCTAGTTCACACTGGGCGTTTATGTCGCATAACGCCCCGTTTTTATGCCACACGTTATGTCAATGTGGCATAAAACGCGGCATAAAGAGAATAGGATCTAATCCTATTTTTTACGCTCTGAGCGTTTATGCTGGCCAATCACAAGGCGAGCTGTGACTATGACGTCATAGCTCATAGTCAGTGGTCAATTAATTACGCGCAAATTATGCTGTTAATTTTGCGCTATGTGTGAACACAGGAGCAAGGCGTTAATGCCCCTCTGGCATTACGCAATAAAATACGCACAGTGCGTAAACGCCCAGTGTGAACTAACCTTTAGTCTTTAACTTTTTAATATTGATATTGAACTGTTAAGTCTTATTTCTAAAATATGTCATAACTGCTCATAAATCTTTTTCTTTTAGTTACATGTCAATTAGCAAAGTTTATTATTAAATGCAAGAAAAATAATTCAAAATTTGTACATTGATGTAATTAGAGCTTCCTTAAATGTTGTTTGTCACATTTATTTCTTTGAAAAATGCTGGTTTCCTGTTTACTTTTGATGTAGGATTGTTATTCTACTGAAAATAACAACGCCATTTTGAATTTGATCTTAGCCAATCACACATGTCGATTTAGACCAATCGGAAGCTGATTATACTGACAATATGTTAGTAAGCAGACTGTATTGTCACTTTCAGCGAATGTGTTGACTGAAAGCAAACACGTTGTTAGAAATACATTGTTAGCCGCCATTTTACGTTAAGAAGCTGACTGTATTGTCACTATTTGACAATGTTTAAAATCAAATTTGATTGTTTAAAATCAAAAACAATATTATAAAATCATTCTTAATAAAAATTAAAAATAGTTTTTTCCGGTGTTTTACATAGGTAAATTCTCTTGACAAATACCATTCGAGCCTTGTTGTATTGTCAGATTTTAACCACTCATCTTCTTGCCAGAAAATACAACTCCTGCCCTTCGAGCACTCGTATTTTCAGTCAAGAAAATTCGTGGTATTACAAGTGACAATACAACAGGCTCTTGTGATATTACCACTGAGAATTAAATGAGGAATGTTTGTTCGCGCAAAATATTTAAAAAACAACTGATTCAATCAATCCATTTCCGTCCGCTATTACTTAGTGATATATTTTAAGAACGGGTAATGTTATAAAATTATGGTAAATGTGTAATAATTAAGAAATAAAATTCAATAGCATGTTTAAACTTCTTTAATGCAGTTCAAAATTATGCTTTTAAAACTTAATTTTCTTTCGA
>JAQFZU010002066.1:0-10730 GCA_034696185.1 Henia vesuviana | reverse complement strand
GGAGCAAAATGGTTTGAAACTTTTAATTTTTTTTTAATTTTTTTAATTTTATACTAGTCTTAAAAAGTCAGGTTTATCGAATAAATCATTTCTTAAATTAAATAAATATTTAAATAAAATAATTTTAGAGTTACTGTTTGGAAAAACTGGGCGTTTCCATTCAACCTTGCGACGTCAATCAATTCGAATTCAATAATTGTTTTGTAGATAAATATTTAATTGTTAATTTAATTACTATATACAATAAAAACTTGTTAAAAACATTAATATTGTTACCTGTAAATGGGGATCTTTACACGCAACGGTACAGGGTTAATTTTATTAATGTTCTCAATTTTATCCACCCCCAACTGAGACCAGCAAAGAATCACAATCCGAATTAGAAAAATATAACATTTAATTTATTTTACAATACGAATTTCAAATTATTACCAAACTCAAATAAACACTTTTATAATCAAATTAATAATTATTCCTTCGGGCTGCGCAACCCTTAAACTTATTAAATTAACAAAATTGGTTCTAACAAATAACATTCAAAATCACTCATTAAATTAAACTATAAGACAATCAATTGTTTTCGCTTACAAACCTAATCAGAGCTTATTCTAGCTGAAAGAAAATGGTGCATTAATAATAATTTTCAAGTGACGGTTGGGCAACGTGGCCAGCCGGGCAGCAGGCGCAAATGGCCGCCGACCAAACTGGGTTAAATATATTTTCATACACTTTACAAAATTAAATTCAAAAACACTTGCGAAAAACAATTGCTTAAACTAACAAACATAAACTTATCTTAATCCTAACACATTCATTAAATTCAAGCCAATAATCAATTCAATAACAGCAGAAAAGCATTAACAAAACATCACTCATTCAAAGTTCGTATCGTAACTGAAAAACTCTCGTACGGAACTCGATTACATCACCGATCTCAATGCCATCTGTTATCGAAATCACCCATAAATTCCGAATTTAAGCAAAATAATAATCATATACTATTAAGAATTTTAAATAATCCAAAATCGACATTATAAAATATCATAATTCACTATAACACCTAACAGCCCCCCTCTTAAGTGGTTTGGTCCCCAAACCACAGAAGAAAACATAAACAAAACCATAATCGTAGGGTAACCGTAAGTATAAAAATCATACAAAAATAAACAAAATGAATTATCAATTCCAAAAACAAAATCACAAAATCAATTTGTCGTCGTATATTGTTGTAAACCATTAGTAATAGGCAGCAAATCACGGTGCATAATTTCCCACATTAAGTAGAATCGAATGTCATTCGGCAGCATCAGCAAAAGCAAACGTCGGTCATTAATGTAAGAACGGGCGAAGTACAAAACATACGGGCCACAACTGGCCGAATCCCATTGGCGTAAACGGGGCGGGATCCACTCACTAACACCAACCAACGAAAATTCCTGGCGTGGGCTATTATCGATAAAAAGATAAGTGTGAATCGACTCCCACACGTTTAACATATTGTGGCGTTGGTAAATCCATTAAATCATTTAAATACTGTAATCTAGTTGAATAGATCTGACATGTACGCAGGTTAGTAAGATTGAGCGTTAAAATCATGCGTGTCGGAACATTTATACTACGCCACCTATCTGTCAAGGTAAGTAACGCTGGAATTAAACATTATATCAAAAATAGGTAATCGACTTAATATAACAAAATAAGTTGATAACAATAAAAATTAATTAATAACACTTAAACAATAAATTATACACGTTACTTATTAATAACAAATACCCTCATGTATATAAATATAAATTATAAATCTCTACAAACATTCAATTCATATTCACTATTACAACAATATAAATAATGTAACACTATTATAACAATATAAAATTATATACAATTCTATACATGGTATTCAAATAGAAAAACAACTATTACAATTTACAGTATCGAGAACTGAAATTCTACAAGTGGCCCCTCGTTCTCGATCATTCTAAATGTTTAAACTACTTTTTCAAAATTTCATCCACATGTACATTCGAAAACGGTTTAGTTAAAGTGTCTGCATAATTTAATTCCGTACGTACAAATTTAAGATCAAAATATTTTTCAAAATAAAGTTGACGAATAAAATGATAATGAATCTCTATGTGTTTGGATCTAATATTTATTATTTGATTCTTTACCAAACACATCGCACTTTGACTATCTGTAAACAGAGTAGGATTCAATATCAAATTTAATATATCCGTACATTCGACCATTATTCTGGATAACCATTGGAGCTCGACAGCGGCCATTCCAAGAGCAACATATTCTGCCTCCATCGGAGATTTTGTAACACATCGCTGGACCGCGCTCCTCCAACCAATAGGAACTTTGTCCACAAATACTATATAACCGCTTATGGATTTGCGACAATCCAGCGATGTGCCGTAGGAGGCATCGGAAAACATTCGCAAGTTTGTATTGGTGATATTCGACAAATCAACCACACAATGTCTGGTATTATATGCATAAGATGCAATGTTCTTTAATAATCTCCAATTCTCTCGATTAGTGGACACCGAAAATTGTGAGAGCTGCATAACGGCATGGGAAATATCGAACTTAGTACGACTAGCCAGAAACAATAAACTACCTACTAGTTCTCTGTATTTGCAAGTGAAACCATTTTCCAAATATTTTAATTTGCGTAAATCCGTACCAACCTGCAATGGTGTTAATATTGAAGGGATACGTTCGATATTGAATTTTGATATAATTTTCTCAATGTACAATTTTTGGCTCAAAAATACCTTTCCATTTGATCTAATAAAATCCACGCCCAAGAATCTGGTAATAGGGCCCAGATTGGTGCATGTATATTGAGTACTCAATTTCTTAATTATATTATTTAATAAATTTTGTGTACGTGAAAATATGGCGAGGTTGTCAACGTATACAAGCATGTAAGTGCCTTTGCCATTTCTATAAGCACAGTGACAATATTTAAATCTCGAAAATCCCAAATTAATTAGTGTTCTATCTAAATGCTTATTCCATTCATTACCGGCCTGCTTTAGGCCGTATAATGCTTTACGTAATCGAAGAACATGAGTACTTGAATCTTTCTCGACAAAGCCCTTTGGCTGTTCCATATATATGGACTCGTGAAGGTCAGCGTATAAATATGCACCTTTTATATCGACATGTGCATCAATAAATCCGAGCAGACAAATAAATACAGTGAAAAATAGCTTCACGAGTACAAAATCAACAACAGGGGCGAAGACATCTGTGTAATCAATTCCCTCTTGCTGCCTGAACCCCTGTGCAACCTGTCGTGTTCCGGGTTGGTATCTAGGGAAAATATTAAATAATAAAGGAAAATAAAAAATACACAATTTCGGTCTTTGGAAATTGCCGCGCAAACTTTATTGGCTTAATAGAATCGCCGCGATTGAATAACCGACTCGGTTATTCAAACTACAAAATTATAAATGAATTAAATTGAATCAAAGTAATATGGTGGCGACGTCCGGTCTTGGGCGTCGACGGCGTGAAAACGATGTAAAAATTCGTCAGCTCAACAAATTCCGTCTCCGACAATACGTACGACTTGTACGTATTGGCAAACGTAAGATAAAGATAATTTGAGTAACAAATAAAATGTTCCCGGGTGGAACACGCTGTGATGCTGATTGGAGACTGACTCACAGATTCTTGATAAAGCAAAAACGAATATTCGCAAACCTGCAAATAAATGCTTGGGAGAATTCCCAAACCACTCAAGAAAGTACTTGAGCTAATTGTTAAAGAATAAACAATAGATCGATTCATACAATCTTTGTATGAAGCGATAAAAGCAATATTTGACACTTACTTGTCAAACAAAATGGCGGACTTAACCGCGCGGTCGCTCAAGACTCGCAACTCGCGAGTTCAAGCAAATACTTGAGTTGAGGAATCACAATCTCACTTGATTGTGAAAAGTACTCACCAAATTCAGTAGTTGAATACTGAATTCACTGAAGAAATCAATTCCTAAGGATATTAAGAAGTGACAATTGACTCCACGTAAGTTCTACAGCTCAGCAAACATGAGGTTTTTCGATGTTGTTGAGTTGGAGGTTGGCGTACGAGTGAGTCGCGCTCGCCCTCCTCATCAAAACGACGCGCACGGTACCCGTGGCGCCATCCGACGAGAGCGACGGAAAACACTCCAACAGTACAAACTGTTGCAATCAATCACTCGCGACGGTGATGCGAGTACGGATCACCACAAACCAACCTTGCTTTATGTCTAATTACTTCGCCTCGACTATTTATCTTTTTTGCAAAAATCCATCGATTTGTAATGATCTTTGTATTAGCGGGTCTCGGAACCACTTCCCAAACTTTTCTTTCTAGTAATACATTATTTTCTTCTTTCATGGCGTCGAGCCATTTTGAACAATCAGGCGACTGTAGGACATCTTCGTAGTTTGCTGGGATTTCTGTAATTCCAGCGAAAAACAATGGGTCGTCGAGTACATCAGGATCATATCGAATATCTGAATTTTTTAAATCATATACTGGGTATTCATGATATTCGACCTTATCTTGAATATCATTTTGAGGAAGTGGGGGGTTTTCTAACAATTCTTGAACATGTGTGGCATCGGTAACTGCCTTCCCCCCCTCCTTCTTGAAATCAAACAATGTAGTATCTACCGAAATCTTATTTTTCTTGACGTAATCTCGAACGTCTGACATGGACCTCAAATATCCTGACCCCGTATGCTTGTAATAAATATCATGATTTCCCGCTGTGTTTCCCGATTTTCTGGTTACTACCCATCGTGTCCAATCATTGGACAAAGTACGAACTAATGTTGGTGGGGTAAAAGGAACAGGCACAGGTACTGTTGCTTGAGATTTGGACTGTGATCTAGTTCGAATTGGGGATCTAGAGGTTTGTGGAATATTCGAGGGTGGCTGCACAGGGATCACAGGTACCTGGGGATTGGTGACATCTAATTCATGTTCATCGAATCCATCGACGAACCCCAACGGATCCACCAAATTTGACTCGGAATTCGATCCCAAAATTTTCAAACCAACCTTACCCTCGTCAAACTTTACATGCTTTGTCTCGAAAACTATTCCCCTCGAACCATCATAAATTCTATATCCCCTGGTGTTAATAGCATAACCAACAAATAATCCCTTACCAGCCCTCGGTTGTAATTTGTTTCGATGGCGATCGTGTATGTGAAAATAAGCGAGAGACCCAAATCTCTTAAAATAACTAATGACTGGTTTGTGACCAGTCCATTTTTGAAAAGGAGTTTTTCCTGGAATTGCCGAATGAAGGATTCGATTTTTAGTATGCACAAAAGTAAGCAATGCTTCTACCCAAAACCTAGGTGGAAGTCCCGAATCAAATAATAAACACCGCACACCGTTTAGTAAATCCCCATTTGGGCGTTCGATAATGCCATTTTGTTGCGGTTTGTATGTTGAGGTACGACGATGCGATATACCTTCGGAATCAAATAACAATTTCAATCGAGAATTACAAAATTCCAGACCGTTATCGGTCTGGACTGAAACAATGTTATAATCAAATTTCTTCTCTAATTTATCTTTAAAGTTAATAAATGCATCGGCTACCTGGGTCTTGTCCCTAAGCGGTACAATTATGATAAATTGAGAATAGTCATCTATAACGCTAAGGAAATAATTCATACCATCGAGGGATGTGACTGGGGACGGACCCCACAAGTCCATAAACAACAATTGAAGTGGGTAAGTCGAGTGAACACGAGAGGGGCAACTTCTAGATGGCTGTCGGGTACTTTTCGATAAGCTACAAGGTTCGCAAGTACCAACTTCACCCACTAAACGCAGCTTTGTTCGAGTTAATTTGGATGTTAATAATTTCTGAATTGCTACTATGGGTGTATGGCATAATCGTTTATGCCATAGTTCCAATGAATTTTTATTAAATTTAACCTCTGTGTCAACCTCAACCCGCATTAGCAACATTAAATGGTGCTGGAGCTAACTTCAGCCTGGTTAGTAACGAGCTGGACGGGTTTATTATTACAGGCATATCAAGGCATGAAATGTAGTTTATCGTTTTCCTCTGGACTCAAGAAAATGGTAGGAAATACGTGAATTATTGGCTGTTTAAATTACATAACGCTCCAAGGAGAAAGTGAGGGTCTGATAATTGCGTTACTAAAGCGGGAGAAATTTGTCTAATATTTGTGAAGAATTCGGCGCAAAAGATATGACATTCATCGTTTTGTTCATCTACCGTCCTGGCGGTTTTCTTCCTTCATTTTTTACTCGCACGCTTCGACTAATAAATTGTGACTCAAAGGTGAATAAAAAACTACAAACTATTTATTCTAAACTACATAACTGGTTAACAATAATAAGTATGAAAAAGTTTAGTAATTGAATTCCTCCGCATCATCACTCCTGCTCTTCTTCGTCACTTCTGCTTTTCTCATCATATTTCACGTTTCTCTCCTATTATTAATCTGCTAAAGACCATCACAACTGATAATTATAAAATTAATACTCTAAAGCATCAGCATATTGATGTATTTTTTAAGTTTTAAAAGTGTATATAAAGGGGGTTGGAAGTCATAAAATATTTTTTTAAATTTATTTAAAATTGAAAAAAAATTGATTTAAATACTGGAATTAATAAAAAAATTAATATAGTTTATTAAATGTTTTAGAGAAAACCCGTTACAACATATTACTTCTGGTAATATATGATGTGATAAATTAGCAACTATAATTTTCTTTATTTTAATCTTTTGGCCAGGGAAGCGGCCACAAGCTTCTAGTATGAATGAAAACATCAATGTTAACCCATTGCACAACTTGACCTTGCAAAGTCATCAAGTCGTTTCAGTTTACTCATTCAACATGAAATTATATGAGTAGTGGGTTGAACTAAATTTTATGTTAATTTAGAAAAAACTGAAGTCACATTATACATCAATTTTATAGCGAGTGATTTAAAATCTCTTTCCATTCATTCGATTTAACGAAGTAGTTCGTTATATTGAGTGATTTAACATTTTCCCCATCCCTTTGATTTAATGAAATAATTTGCTATAAGAGATACAACAAACTTGATTTAACGAACACATTTTGAAGATCCCTTTGAGCTCGTTAAATCAAGGTTCGACCTGTATATAAAATAAACATACAACCGACCTTCTAACACAAAAAATTATGAGTTTTGTTTAGTTATGATGTAAGCATTTGCAAAAAATTGCAAAATGAATTTACTCTTTTTTTCCAAAAGAATTGCACGAATATCTAAATGCTGTTCCTGTTGGGACAAACTTTGATTAAATAAATATTAGCAGATTTTAGTCCTTGGATTCACATCATTTATTTATTCCAAAATGTTAACAATAACTTAAAGGCACACACGAATATTACAATATGATTAAACTCCCTAATTATTAATACGTAATAATTTTAATCAACAGTTCCCCGCAATAATCTGGAAATAATATTTGCGATGAGGGGCAACAATTTCCAGATCTCAGCAGGAAGACACTTTGCTTTCTATTTTTTTGGACATGAGTTCCAGTTAAATGCATTGTTGGTGAGTGGCATCATTTGTTGATTAATTCACATCTAAATTTAAATAATTTTTTTATTTAAAAAAATATTTTTAATTCTTTCAGGTAATTAATTGGAACGGTTCAAGATTGGATCTGCAATTTGTCCTGCAGATGTTATAAAATTTCGACTAAAGAAGTTACAAGTTGTCACCTGTTGAAGCTATCGTACATTACGTAGGTTTCCTAACAATGATGGGAAATTTTAAGGGTTACATTGTGGGTTTTGATGATCAGATATGGGTAATGTGGGTAATAGGCCAAAAACACATCTATAATTTTCTTACTCGAATCGCGATTTATTTTGTTGAGCGCTCAGAGGCGTAACTACAAATTTGAGGCCCCAAGGCAAACAGGCCAATAGAGTACCCGATGACCTTTTTTTTTTTTTTTCTTTTTTTTTGCTTGTTAGATTTCATCCAGATGGATGAAATCCATCTGGATGAAATCTGCACCCCACCTTGAACCGAAAATAGGGGCCGGTATTACTGTTTGAAGGTCCCCCTACCTCTGAGGCCCCAAGGCAATGCCTTGGCGTGCCTTCTGAAGTGAAGTGTTGCGTCGATTTGTGGTTTTTATTGTGTTTCAATTTCAACGTTTTGTAATTTATTAGATGTTATTTTCTATTGTTTTGTAGTTTGCATTATTGTATTTTACGTAATTCTTTGTTTCACTTGTAAAAGGAAATTAGTGTTCTTTGATAATATTTATTTTTAGAGAATTCATCGTTTGATGCCACTTGGATTTGAATTGACAGATCAGCTTTCTGTAATTCCGATAGAATCTGCCTTCATAAATAATTCCAGTACGATGACACCTATTTCCGTGCCATAGAGAAGTGATGACATCATTTCCAGTCAACAATTCATTTGAAGTTTAATAATCATACATGTTGCGTTCAATCCAGATGTAAAGTAATTTAATTAGTATTATCGATCGAATTAATCGATTAGTTAACTTCTAGTATTTAAAATTGTGATATTTCACATTGTCGTTGTCTATATCATTCGTGTGATGAAAAGACTGACCGAATAGGATGCGATCAATTAGGAATTTAAGATTGATAACTTCTTTGCATATGGATTGAAATAGTCTTTTAAATACGTTAACTCCTTTTTAGCCGAACTGTTAATCTGGTTAAAGTTTTCGTTGGTAGCAAAGGTGATTCAATTATCCGGAAATTAAATCAAATTTGCTTTTTGCGCGGTTTTGCCCTCGGGGCTAATTTTGATAGTCGTGCTTTTTAATTGTTTAATCAAAGTTCGCGTTTGTAACTTTTTAGTGTTTATTATTTCATATTAAAATAATTTAGGGTTTGTTTACTTCAGGGGACTAAGCTTTAGGTTTGTCCACTATAACTGGAGTTTGAGGGTTTTAAGTTAATGAATCACCCAACACCCTGTTCTTATTGGCCGATGACCATCTTCATCAATATCCTTGTAGTTCTGAACATTACACTAACAATGTCAGACATCTTGTTGTAATTTTAGTTATACAAATTAAGTGATTTCGAATGTTTATCGATCATGGCTGTTTATTAGAAATAACGTCTAATCATCACCAAGATGTTCCTGCATCTGACAAGCGTCAGATTAAACAACTGAACGAGAGATGTAGCAGTTTACAACACTCGAGGAACCTCAACTTGGCGCAAGGAACCCCAGGGACAATTGGAGCAGAGAAAAATTCGAAATTCAGGACCGACTAACGTACAGTCATCCAGCATCCGTCCATTGGAAGTTCCAACCAAGTCAAGCAGAGCGTTACTTCACTCTGTTCCTCGTGGCTGAGCCCCCCCAGGTTGTGCTAATAGATGCGCCCTAGAGATCATGTGATCGCGGGTTCGTACTGCCCTCTAGTGACGACTGGTCACAGAGTATTTGCGAGACTAATTGTTCTTCAGTCATTAAAGCGTCTTCGAGTTCAAAGGCGTGATTCCATAATGCTTGTGCTTTATCAATATATTCTTTCGTTTTTTTCTTTTGTTTCATTTTCAGCGCAAAAATTTACCGCCTTGCTTTTTGGCCATTATTGGCATCCATTTCGGTTTTTAGTTGTCTCCACAATATTTTCGCATTAGTAATCGACGAATATTTCAATACTTGTACAGGAGACAAAGCTAAAATTAAAGTTTCATATGCCCCATTATTTTTTTACTTTTTTTTTCGCAATTTTTTCTTTTTCTCAAAGTCTGCTTCTCCTGCCACTGGAGCAGGTATCTCATTTAGTTCAATGCTGTCCTCCCATAAATCTTTGCATTTCAAATACCCCTCCATTCTCCGTAACCATAAAACATAATTTGTATCTGTTAACATGTCTATTTCTTTATCCATTTTTGTTGACTTCATTTTGCAATAAAATTTTCTTTTTTAACAAAATCTTTATTACCTTTTTTCTGGTGTTTTCTACTTGTTGGGAGATCGATTCAAAACAGACAGATGTGGAATTAAAAGGTTTGATGGCGTTACTCTAGCTTCCACATTGTTTTTTCTTTGTTTCTTTTAGTAACATTTTTCACTCATTATTCCACTAATACTTTCACTATCACTTTTCACTAAACCATCCTCTGCTATCACTTGTGATGGATCGTTTTACTCTCATGGTAACTTCAGTGATTATTTCCACTTCTGCTTGCGTTCCAAGTTAACTGTCTCTTCGCTCTTTTACTAATTCACACTAACAACTGTTTTTAATAAAGAACAATTTTATGTTAATACTAAGGGTTAAGGTATATAATTTAAATTAACAAGAAAGATATATTATAATGAATGTTTGAGCATTGTGAGCTTCCGCTCAAACTTCGCCTTTTATACTCTTTATTTTCCCACTCTTTTCATTGATTGGTCTTCCTCTTTCACATCACCTTCGTTTTTAACTCCGTCTGCTGATAATATTATTAATTACAATTAACAATCCTTATGACAATGTGTCTGGTTTCATGTGAAATGTCTTCAATAATTTTTTTTATCTTATTATATATTATTTTTTTGTGTTTAATTATTTAATAAATTTTTTTTACTTTTTTTGTTCTTTTCTAAGTTATGGTTGGGGCCAGGATTGAGTTGAACTCAATCTAGACCTAAATCATTGTGCAAATGACTTATTAAGCCTAGGTAATTTTGT
>JAQFZU010002065.1:0-10736 GCA_034696185.1 Henia vesuviana | reverse complement strand
TCAAAAGGCACGAATGGAATTTTATTTTTTTATATTTATTTCTTTTGGAGGAGGGAAAAAATTTTGTGCCAATAAAATGACCTTTGATCTCATCCATAGACCCCGTATTCTTGGCCATGTTGGGTGAGGCTGTGATAGGATCACAACCTTGAACCTTCACGAGATGAGCAAAAGAGAAAGAGGAGTGTGAAAAAAAAATGGGTTTGGCCACGATACGTGTGAAGAAGAAATGAAATGGACCAACAAATCTCATTGGATGTGTTGCTTTCAAATACAATAGGGAAAGTGAAAAAATGTAAACCGCATTCCGCAACTGTGTTGGCCATAGAAATGTTTGTGTATGGAATTTTTACTTTTTTTTTTTTTTTTAAAAAGCAAACAGGATTTTTGATGCGATTAAAATCCTCCTTTCATTGTCAAAAAATAAGTTCCAAAATAATTTTTTTTTTTTAATATTTTTTAAAGAAGTTTGGCTTTGCTGCGAAACTCCCATAGAAATACCATTGGGAATTTTTATAATAAAATTTTTTTTTTGAAAATTTGCATAATTTTAATTTTACCTGAAAATTCAGGGAGTGTCATTTAAATGGACTCCATGACCCCAGTGGGGGCGGGCGGTAAGTACAAACGTGCCTGGTCAAACGTGAGATGATCCACAATCACAAAGATTAAAGACCTCGTCTAACCTCATTTGAATATCGCAATAAAAAGCTTAAAATTGTAAAAATTTAATTTTTATATTTAAAAAAAATTTTCATTTATAATTTCCAGTATTTGATAATTCAATTTAAAAATATCATTGACAGCCTCACCTAAAATATCATTTCATTCATAAAAACCTTTGAAAATTCAACCTCGCCGCTGGTTAAAAAATAATAAAAAAAAATAATAAAAAATCCCATGCACGAATACGATTTTATTCTCAACGAGGCCGAAAAGAATGTCAAAGAGCAAAAATGCAAAACACTAAAGGGTCCACGTGAACTTTCACTTTTTTATTTTCCATATGTTTTTTTTTTATTCGGTAACGACTAGTGGAGAAAAGGTACACAGGGCGTCGCCCATCTTGGATTTTTTGAGCTCGTTGTCCCTTCTTATCAACCCACACTTCAATTCCTAATAAGGACGAGTGTGGGTGTTTGAAATGGGGAAAAGTGTGGGTGCGGGAGTCGTCAACACTCGTATTAATATCATCAAATAAAATTTTTTTTTTTTGAATTTCTGCAAATTTTATTTTTATTATTGTTATTATTCATATTTATAATTTTGATATTTTATACAAAAAAAAAAATTTTTTTTTTATTCAAATTTATTCATTGTTTACCCAACCCTAAAATACATTTTCAAATATTTTCCAAGCTGAAAAACAAGTCCAAAAAAATAAAAAAAAAAAAAAAAAAAAAAACATGGAAAATTTCTCCCTCCAACTACACTATTATTATGTAAAAATATCATCTATAAATTCAAGTCGAATAAAGTGGCCACAGTGGGCAGTGGAGGCCGCCACTTATAATCGACATTAACTGACTGCTCCCCCCAGTACCTCATTCAAACCAGCAATCAGTGCCCGTGGACGCACCAATTCAACACCCACACACAACTCATTCGGAGACATACAAACCAACCCCTCTGACGTCAACACACAACCTCCAAACCAAAATTACACGACTCGAAAGGAGAAAAAAGGAGGAAACTTAACAAACTTGTCTTGCCCAATCCTAATTTCATGACGTAGGTGTCACATCTTCGACTTCTTTTCATATTAAAAAAAAAAAATTTTAATCATCAAATTATTATCAGTAAAAATATTCATTTTCTCACGATTTGTTATCGAATTTATTCGATGGCCACCTGCGTTTTTGCAAATCCTGGGAAAAAGTGCATTTCACACAAATTAAGTGAGCAAAGGGTTTTTATATGAGCTTCTTTCACAATGCGATGGTTTGTTTTGGGAATTAAAAAATTTTAGAAAATTAAAAAATATTAAAAATAAACGAATTACGTTGCGAGTTAAGAATGTTTGAGCCAAACCTAATTTCATCTGGTTCAGCCTCGCTGAAATTCAACAGGTGAATAACAATTATTTCTATTTAATGTTTTATATCCTGAGTATTAAAAAAAAATGTTGTTTGACCTACACTTACTCAACATTTATTATGAATTTTTTTTTATCTTTAAAACATAATTAAATATATTTTTATTAAATATAGAAATTAAAAAAATTATTTTTATTGGTTATCAATCACTCATTTTCCGTGTTATGGCCTCGTTTGCCTTTTATGGCTTTTTGAATTATTTTTTTTTAAAATTTTTGTTTACACTTAAAATTGATAACGAAAGTGGGATAATTTTGTTTTTGTTTGTGTTGCTTTGTTTTGTTTTCTTTTTTTTTTAAAGTAACAATAGTTTAATTTATTATTTAAATGAGGTAATTTATCACTTTAATCTGTTATTTTTTTTACTTCCACAAAAGTTATAAGCTGAATCATTGTAACAATATCAAAATCATGACTTAAAGTACTTGATTTATCGATGGTTTTGTCTGTAACAATGCTTATAAACAATCGATTCAATCAAAATCAAGTTAAAAAAAAATTTAATATTATTATTAATATTATTTAATTAAAAAAAAAAAAAGTTATGACTAATTCCATTAGAAAAACATGAGGAAATGTTATAAATTATTCAGTAAATGAAGGTTTTCAAATAAAAATCAATTTTAATTTCAATTTTACGAGCACTAAGCAATTGAAAAAACAATTTCTATTTAAAAAAAAATAATGAGAAAATTGAATTATATTTTAATTTCACCAATTGAACTAAACCTAAATTAAAACAAGTTTTCCCAATGACGTAATCGAATAAAAAAATTATTTTTCAAATTTTAATGTGAAATTAGCATGAAAAATAATAAATCGATTAATTTCGTGCTGCTGCCAATGGATATCCACACCCACCAAATGCTGTCAGTCATCGAAATAAGGAAATTCTGTGTGGTAATTACATGCCTTATGGTAGGAATTTATGGGTATCAAAGGGTTTGTTTTGTAGCGATTGATTTTGTATACTAAGTAGACCTTCCTTCGTGTAACTTTGACATTTGGCGACTTTGAAGGTTGCACAAGTGTCAAAAAAAGAAATTTGTTTAGATTTAACTGATCTGAATTAGTAAATAAAAAAAATTAATGTTAAGCAATAACAAATTACATCATTTAAAATACATTTTATATCCGATTTATTTTTTTAAAAAACTTAATTTTAATTTGATTTTAATCATCAACTAATTTAAATTCAGTAAATAAAATAATTTCTTTAAATTACTATTTCAAAATTAGTAAACAAACGTTGCATTAGCCATAAATAGCCATAAATAGTAATAAAATAATTTATATAATTTTAAATTTTTTAAAAAAAATTAAAATAAAAAATTCAAAATGCAAATTCTCAACTAAAACAATAGAGAAATTTGAATTATTCTATTTTGGTCTCATTTTAACGCCCTTTGATCACAAAACTGCGTGGGTGAAAATTCAACTGACCATGAAGCGATTGACGCAAGTAAAAATCGAGCCTAAGGCTCAGAGGCTACCGTTGGTCAAAACTTTGAAAAATCCCTAAAAAAAATAAGGAAAACTAATTAAACATCAATCGAAAATGAAAAATATGTAATTCGCCTTTGATGCTCATAACCCTATAATTTAATTTTTATTGAATCAAATTTAAAGCGCCAACACGATCGTAAATTTTAACTTATTCTTCCCTCCCTTTTTTACGACTCTTATTACGAATTAAGAAAAGGTAAAAAGCAAAAAAAAAAAAAAATTCATTTTAAATGTCCTCTTTTTAATACTTCGAATCCAGTGGCGCCCATCACATCCCTGACCCCCGTCGAGTGTCTTTTATCAATAATTTTTTTATTGTCGATTTAAAAAGTTATTTATTAATTTAAACATTAATTTTTAACTTTAATTTACCAGTGGTTTTTTTTCAACGAGGACATATACCCACACGTGTAATGAAATTTAACGCGCGAACACCTGGTCGGGGCCTGAGTCGCAATACCATACAAATCAAGTTATAATTACACGTTTTAGTCTCTTAATTCTCTCAATGAAGGATATTCATGTATGAATGAAATATTTAAAGTGAATCATTTCTACTTTTAACAGGTGTTGGCCACCTGAAAAACTCACGTCACCAGCCCGCCGGCTTCTGAATTTGCTATTTAGTAAAATATGATTAAAATGCATCGCAACCTCGAAATAATTTTTTTTTTAAAATATTAATTAAAAATTAATTTTGTTTACGATATTATTTTTCAATCGTTTCCTTGTATATAAAAATAATTTTTATTTTTAAAATGAGCGAAAATAAATTTATTCAAGAGCGGTGAACTCGAGCCAAAAATGAAGAAAAAAAGGACAAATCGGCCATCATCGCAACTATTTTTTTTTTTTTAACGAGGTGAGATTCTTTTATATCCAAAAGGACCCGCAACTTTGAGTAAATGGAGGTTTTTTGGCGTGAGAAATGAGTCGGTCGCGAATCAAAGAAAATGAAATTTTCTAATATTTTATCGGCTTAAAAAAAAATTTTTTTTTCTTTTTAAAAAAAAAATATTTTTTCAAGTGTAAGTGGAACACAGGCGTTTACTAGAGGGCAGTAAATGTGGGCAGATGCGAATAAAAATTAGTATTGTGCCTTCCCGCAATTTATTGCTGACCCTTAACTAGTATGGCAGTTTTATTGGTTCCACTTCATTTATCATTCAAAGAATTGATGTTGGATTTTTTTTTTTTTTTTTAAATTTTATTTAAAAAAAATCATTTTTTTTTCTTTGTCATTTCCTTGGTTGAAGTCACTTGAAATTTAAAAAAAAAAAATTTATTGGTGAAATTTGTTGAGTTTTAAATAGTTAAATTGGGCGTGGAGTTTTGGGTTTGTTTTTCTCTTCACAAAATGTACACAAATGACGTCATACTTGGTAATTGAAAGTTCTTTATCTTTTTAAAGTGATTTTAAGAGATTTGGAGCCAACTTTTTTCTATTTTTCAATAAAAATAAAAAAAAAAAAAATTTCTTGGCACATTTTTCAACTTAAATTAAATCATAAATTATCAACAAGCAAAAGTTAAAATTGAATAAATAATTTTATTACTAAATAATTATAGCTCTTGTTGGTTAAAAGTGTTAAACTGTGCATATAAGACATGACTGATGGTACTTGGTTATGCCTAATCATTAAGGCCTAGTCATTGTGACTAAGCAAGAAAAGTTATAACATTTCTTCATATACTTTAAGTTTGAACTGAAAGCAATGTATTATTTGACTTAGCCCATCACATGATTTACAACTCAATTTTATAGCACTATTTTTGATCCTCTCAAAGACTAGAGGTCTGCATTTAATGTTTGTTTGCCCAAATTTTTACTATATTTTCACCAGCCACCAAGACTCTTTTACCCAAATAAACACAAGCAACTACCAAGTCTTAAATAGAGCATTACGACTTTGCTACCAATTACATTTCACTTAAAAAACATCATCTCTTGTATAAACCATCCACTCTTAATAAACTCTAAATTTAAATATTTAAAAAAAAATATTATTGAGATAAGTTTGAAATTAATGTTGAGGATTATCAATGGCATTCATTTATTAGGGTCTTTCCATATCTTTGATGAAATCCAATTATGAAAGGCGAGAGGAAAATTGTTTTAAAGAAGCTCATTAGTTGAAATTGGGAATTATTAATTCGTTTTGGATGTTGAATTGGCAATTCGTGGAATATGAGGCAATTGATGCAGTCGTTTTCCAATGGCTTTTCTTCGAATTTTAGATTTAGGGTCGTGTTGTCTGTAAAAAGGGTTTTTACTAAAGACTCCAGGCTGTTTATAAAAGAGAGAAAAAAGATTTAGCTAAGCTCAGCTCAAATGCCTATCCAATATCCTATCAACATTCAAGATGGCCCCACAAAACACGACTTTGAAAACTTTTTTTGGCTTCTTTCCATTTGGGGTTTGTGCCAGTTGGATGGGTGGGAAAAAACTGTTGCTGATATTAGTGAAAAATAAGTTATTCAAATGTGTTTTTTTGCCTTAAAAAAAATTTTATTTTATGGATCACATTTTTAACCAAAAACAAATAACATGAATAATTACCATTTTAACTATTTCTTACAGAATGTCTAGTTTAATGAGTTTTGTATATTTTTTCATCAAAGATAAATTTGATTAACTAATTAAATTTTATGATTAAAAATAATGGTTAAGTAATACAAGATGTTGCAATGTTTAGTACTTGATAAAAATTATGCTTACATGCAAACAAACCACTTTTGTTTCTCACTTTAAAGTCATTAGTTCAAGTTCCCACTACTTGACATTGAGGTTATTTATAAAAATAATATGATAATGTCTATCAAAAACTATAGTTTTTAAAGTGAAAAAAAAATTTAATAAGATTTTTAACACTTTTAACAGACTTAATCCTAATTACTTTGTTCATTAGTTGTTGTTCAAAAGATTGAAGCCAAAAATAATAAACTTGGAATTATATGGGAACTGAATATTAAGCCAACATGTTGTTCAACACATGTAAAACTTAGCTAACAAACACATGGTAAAGTAATTTTTTTTTTCAAAAAATATTTTAGTTAACAGTTACATCATCTTATCAATCAATACAATGTTTGTTTATGTATTATAAATTCCTGAAGGTAAAAATAAAAATTTAAATCTATAATTAAATTCCAAAACACATGTTTGTTCAATTAATTGGTTTAATATTAAAATTATAATAATTATTTTATAATTTTTCTATATCTAAGGTCATTTCTCATAGGATAAATTAAATGTTATCTTTTTATAAGTAATTTTTATACTCATGACTATAAATCAGAGTGAAAAAGCTATTACGATATTTAAAAAAAAATGGAGATAAAGAAACAGTGCTGATTCCAGGCACTGATGGCGGCGCAATGAGAAATTATGGCTTATGTACACGACTTAATGGTCATTCGTACAATGCAAAAATCGCGCGGGTTCAATCATAGAGATTAATAGCGATAATAATAATTTAATAAAAAAAAAATTTATCGTTTAACGGGAATGCTCTTAATGTGATTATTTACCTTTGAAGCATTTGTATGTAAATTCCTTTCTATAAAAAAACCCTTTGGCCACTGTTTGTTTCATTCATGGAATTTGCAACGACTAAAATAATCCCAAATGTTTCCCGTCCGTTTCCACTGTCATCAATCTTCGATCTAAAAATACGAAATTGAATTTAATTCAATTTTTTATATGAATTTAAATTAAATAAAAAAAATAATCAAATTAAATGGAAATAAATAAAAATTAATTTAAAATAAAATAAAAATTAAATAATATCAAAATATTAAAATTAAATGTATTAAAAAACATTTTATAATTAAAAAGAAACAATCTAACCTTATTTTAGAAACTAAAATGTTTGCATTTCGAATGGCAAAACAAGGAAATAGTCGGAAAACATCAACTCTTTCATCCCACTCAAAACAAAGTTGGCGTCGAGCCACAAATTCCACACGAGTTTTTCAAATGTTTTTCTCTTTTTCAATAAAAACAATCGCAATTTATTATTTATATAAAATAAAACTCACAATACGAAATTCTAATAACCGTGTGAAATTTTCATCCCAAAAGAGGTTATGACAAATTTAAAAAAAAAAAAAAAGAAATTGATGAGAAACGGCAGAAGAGAGGCGCCAATCATCAATTGGAACACAAACCTATTTCCTGTTATTCATCATCATCATTCAGCATCGAATGGCTTTACCATGTATAAATTTGGATAACCTCGTTATCAACTAGTAATAAAAAGCAATTACATAACTAATTTTTCATCATTCGACTTAATAAACATTCAAATTCATTCATTTATGTATTGAACCAAAGACCTGTTTTGTTTTGCATATTACGTCATGGGGTTAAGTTGATAAATTGAAAATAAAAACTTTTTTCTTCTTGTTTTGTCTTCATCTCAATTGCTTTTGATTTTTATTTACTTAACCACAAATATTATTTTTTTATACTTAGAAAAATTCAAATTGCCATCACCGCCATCTAGAGGCAATTAATTCAACAAAGTGGAAATAATTTTTCAAAGTGAATAACAATAGCACAAAAGTGTCTAAAAATAAACAACAATTGGTGTTTATGGTTTGAGAACGGTTGTCTTTTGTGTAGAAATTAACGAGGGCATCGAGCATTCTATTTTGGCTCTCCTCACGTTGGGTCTTTTAACGTTAGTCTGATGGGCAGTGGGCATTGAAAGATGTTCACAAAGCGCGAGACAGAACCCGACAAACAACTGGTTCAAGCCTTTCAACACTGGCGCCGTCAAGATTGATTGTATTTTTTTACTCGCTCCAATTGAAAAAATTGTCCCATTCTTATAATCTCCTTGTTCCCGAGCTATAATTAAGGTGGTTTTGAGATGTTAAAAAAAAGCGAAACGTCTTTAGTAAATAAATTGTAGGGGAGATTGAAAAGGAAATTTTAATTTGTAATAGACCTATTTGCTATTGCTACTTATTAAATCAAATTATAAGGCAGTGGAAATAAAAAGAATAAGTAAAAGAATTAAATTGAAGAAAAAAGAAATTTTTGTAAAGTTTTAAAAAAAAATATTTGAAAAGTAAATTAATTTTAAATTAAATTTAAATTGATGGGTGAGAATGGATAAACATCAAGTTTGATATTCGAGAAATTTCTTGCTGCCCCTTTAAAGGCTTAGCTGCAAAATTGTCACTATTTTCATTTGAAAAATTGTTGAAAATTATTCTCACACTAAATGAAACAGAGCGACAAATGTTTATGCAAATGAGACAAACCCGCCCTTATTTTCTTATTAAATCTGAGCATCTTCGTATAAAAGCGATTCAAGAAAAGTCGCTTTTTACTATCCAGGCCAGTAGTTCATGGTTAATTCTCATTTGTAAACACGTGTTTTTTCATTTCACTACTTTCAACAACAGTATAAATCATCACTTTCTTCTTATAAATACTTTTAAAAAAATTAGTGAACCAAATAAAACATCACCTGTTGTTCATTTGGATTTTAATCATTTTTATTTAGATTTTTAGAAAAATTAAAATTTATATAAAAAAAAAAAATGAAATTAATTTTTCAATTTGGGAAGTTGATAATAATTCTTAACAAATTGAGAAAACCAATTTGAGTGGGTGTCAAATTATTAAATTTTCTTTTGATCTTATTATTTTTTTTAAACACTTATTTGGATATAATTATGACTCATTTGACATCACATGAAACTCAATTCCAAGTACAAGTGTGAATAAAGTATAATTTCATCAATTGCCAAAGCGGATGCTTCCCATTCCCCTCCTCTTGATTCGACTAAAGACAAGAAAGACTTAAATTAGGAAGCTTAAACGTGTAAAGTATTAGTGAAAAAAAAAAATACCGCATTTGAATGGACATCATCTCTTACCCACCCTTATTAAGATTTACTTCAACAGGATGAAGGTTGTAGAAAGGAAGTTAATAAACAGAATAACGTTTGATTTATCGGTTCACCAAAATCCAATAGCGTAACCAGCCACATATCATCAATTTAACCTAATTTTACTCATAAAAATCCATAATGTGATCAAAACTGATTAAATGATTTAATTATGACCTGAAAATGATCAATTAATATTTTAGTTTGTAAATTCAAGTCTGTTTTTTTGTGATTTTTGAAATATGCGATTAGGATGTTGGTATTTAAAGGGAATTAATGTGTGTAGGTAATAAAGATAGGACGTGACCTACTGATCATGTTTTCTCAATCTTAACTTATAAAAGTATAATTTCTTTCCACGCCTCTCAACTCGTTTTAATCCATTTGTATCCGTCTTAAATGTCAGCAGCACTCATTGATAAACTGGCTCTGATTTTTATGATTCATTCCTCAATTTATCACCTTTGTTTGATAATACTTTGGTCTTAAAATTCGATTATGTGATTAATTAAAATCTCGGATTAATTTTTTTTTTTAAATTTTATAAAATTATAATTAAATCATTTAAATTGTAAAATAATCCAATTAAATTCTGTTTACAACACCAGTCATTAGTGAAAGGTTTTGAAATGTTATGTTAATCTATTCATTCACAATAAAGAATAAATTTTTCGCTTAACATTTACAAATTTACAACTCATTTCCTCTTTTCATTCACTAGTAAATGAAAAAAGTAGCAAATTATTCTCAGCTTCGTTTCCTCAGTTACCACAAAAAGTTATGTAAATGTTAACACACATTCCTTCATAATCTTGTGTCGTATAACCGGCCATAAATTGCTAGAAAAACATTGCGGAACAATAAAACACCCATTTAAGGAAACTGTGTGTACTACTTGCTTGTGTTGTTGCCCATTTACAACAACCTTGAGCTATGGAGTCAAACAAAAAATGTAAAAAAGAAAAAAAAAATTGAAATTTGAAATTATTTTTATATTATTAAGTTGCTGTAGATAAATAAATGGTAATTTATTCAATAAAAATTATAATATTTTTTAAACACTTTTGTCACTTTTTATGAAGTTTGTTATTGCCCTTTTAAAAAAGGATTTATTTACATTATAGAGGTCAGGATTTATTTAGAAAAGTGAAGTTTAAATTTGGAATTGAATTTGGTTAAGTTTTGTTTGTTAAGTTCTGATTTTTAGTTGTTGAGAAATAAATTTTG
>JAQFZU010002064.1:0-10736 GCA_034696185.1 Henia vesuviana | reverse complement strand
ATAATACGTAAATTCTAGCAATTCATTGGCTATTTGCCTTCAGAATTTTGGCATTTGATTGGCTAGTGACACTGAGTGGTATAATCATAACTAATAAAACGAAAAACATTTTTACTAATTCGAAATCGATAACTGGTGAGAAGGTCTCGTTAAAATCTGTTCCCGCAATTTGTTTATGACCGTGAGCCACAAGACGAACCTTAAATCTTTTAACGGTTCCGTCAACGTGCGTTTTCAACACGAAAACCCATTTACTCGTGAGCACTTAATCCCAATGGGACGCGATACCGGTGTCCAGACATGCTGGTCAGCTCCTCCAAGATGGCTAACCTCCACTTTTCAGAATATTCTGAGTCGATTGCCTCTTGATATGTCTTCGGTACCGTCATAAAACAGGCTAAATCAGCTTCACCATCTGGTTCCGGGGACTCTGGTAAAGGCGGTAAATTTGTGATAACCGACGGGCATTTCGGTTGCAATGACGAAGTAAAACAAAAATCATTGGGGTCACAACTAATATTATGCCGCCGACACGTGTCCACCACATCGTTCCAACTTCGATTCCTTTCGTTGCCGTAATAATAATATACGTCGACTCTACTTCCTGTCATTCTAGGCACCTCTTCTCTCCTCCATTTTCGAACTTTGTCTGGAATTTGAGTCGATATTACGGGTTTCTGACTCGGTATCGAGTCTTCTACGACTTCGGGTTTTGTATAATGGTCTGGATCCTCTTGACACTTCATGACCATTTCCGATTCATTAAACTTCACGTGACGTGTTTCTATAATTCTGTTACTCGCACAGTCCAATGTGCGATAACCTACTGTTGTCATTGCGTAACCCAGCATTATTCCAAGTTCACCTAGAGGTTGTAATTTATCCGTATAAATCTTGGGTACATAGTGATACGCTTTGCAACCAAACACTTTAAAATGACTAACGTCTGGTTTTCTACCAAACCAATTCTCGAAAAGAGTCGTGTTCAGCATCGCGTGATGCGCTAATCGATTCTTTATATGTACATAGCACTATAAGGCTTCGGCCCAAAACATATGGTCAAGTTTGGACGTATGTAGTAATACTTTAGCCCCATCTACGCCGTAACCGTTAAAACCCTCGGCTATCTCATTCATCTCTGGCAAGTAAACGTTTGTTCGGGCATGCTTGATCCCTATGCTCTGGAGATATGCAGTCACTGCTGCATTGCAAAACTCCATGCCGTTGTCAGTTTGAAGTTTTTTCAATCTTCTCCCAGTCTGCCTTTCGACTCTCGTAATATATAATTTCAACTTTGATAACACGTCACTCTTGTTGACTATTGGACATATCTCTGTCCAACGACTGTAATCATCAATTAGGCATAAAAAATATCGGTTGCCTCCTCTGCTCGTGGTCGGACTTGGTACCCAAAGATCCGCACACTCTTAAAAATATTAGTGTAAGTGAGTACTGTTTTTGAGTGTAATCTATGTCCCAAATTATGTACTGAAATTTGGTGTAAATTTTCATAAATTTAGCTTTTAAAAATGATAGTTACACTCTAAAAGTACTTATTTCATTTGCACTGCTTAAAGTGTGAATGAAGAAAAGCACTTTTTGAGTGTAACTATTATTACCTCCAGTTAAATTAGTGAAAATTTACACCAGATTTCAGTACATAATTTGGGACATAGATTACACTTAAAAACAGTACTCACTTACACCAATATTTTTAAGAGTGCATGAACCAACTCTAATGGATGTTTGGTTCGTGGTTTCAAAATTTGTTTAAACGGTCCCCGTTTAACTTTCTTATGCATACAATTATCACATGGTTGGTTATTCTTCGGAATCTTCAATTTAATATTACGAACTAATTTTTGATCAATCGCATTCTTTAATTTGGCAATATCTATGTGAGCAATTCTTTTGTGCCATAATTTGACTTCTGTTGTTTTTTCAGCTTTTGCTGTGGTCAGTTTCTGTGCTTTCTCAGCTCATAATGTGTATAATCGATCTTGTTTCTGTATTTTTATTAAATCGTTATTCGGGGATTCTAAAATAAGTTCGTTATATTTGGAGCTAAATTTATATTTGGACTCTGTTAATGTTTTTAAACTTATTAATTTTCTGGTCATTGAAGGTACGAAATAAGCGTTTTCGAGTTGTAATTGATGAACCTGATTCTTATCATCATTCACTTGTAACACCACTAGTCCCATGGCAGTAGCATTAGTTTCTCCTTTACCAAGTGTCACCACTTCATTGACAGGATTTAAACAGGAAAACAGTCTTTTATCCTGCACAAAATGATGTGTGGCACCTGTGTCTAGTAAAAAAATCACAATATCCAATTGTATTCTGTGCCTCTTTAATCGGTTTTATTGTCAAATACCATTCTTGCCATGGCATCTGGACTTACACTTCTCCCTTGAGCATTGTAGTTTTGTGACTGACGTCCACCTCTTTGTCTTTGACCCCTTCATCAATTCCGTCCTTGTATATTTTGTCCTCTTATGGGTTGGTTAATGTTCCTTTGTTTCCTAGGGCAATCTCGTACAAAGTGGCCACGTTGGCCACAATTGTAGCAAATTATATCTTTTATATCATTCGATTTGGGCTGAACTCCTTCAGTCGACTGTGAACCTTGATATCTTGGTTCTTGTTGTGGACCTTGAAATCTAGCTTCACGCTGTGGTTCTTTAACATTTAAATTAATAATATCGGTGGGGTTGTCCATGTTATGTGCCATAGCAGTCGCTGTATTCGTGAAGTAAATTTAGATAATCGCGTCATTGCGATTAGCCGATATTAATTGTTTTAACAAACCCCATGTTTAAAGACCTAGGCTGTACATACGTTGAATAAACTATTAGCAGTAGTTTTCACAGTTCAACTGAATAAGATTCTTTTCTCTAAATTGTCCCAACGCCACGTGAGTTCGCCAAGTCAAACTCTCGCTTAGATTTTACCACTCTCCGAGGGATTTTTGGCTGAAGAAAATGGGAGTGCGGCACGTGGGGGTCTGTCGGGGATTTAGATTAAATTAACTTAAAATTAATTTTACTTGTTGAGAAAAAATTCGAAAAATTTGAGCTTTGTATAGATGGCTTGAAATAATTTATAATGTCACACAAAGATTTAGATATGGGTACAATTAGTACGCGATTGCAGAAATGCATTCGCAAGAGTCAAGATCAAGAAGATCTTACGAGAGAGACCCTAACCCACAAGGTAACTACGGAGACAATAGAGCAGCATGCTCAGGACCCACTAGCCAGTGAGGGTCAAGCGAGTTTGCCTGGAGACAGAGCGGCATCCGATCTGCGTTGAGTATTAAATCCCACGACGCATGCGTATCCTTTGCTACGCGCATCCCCACCACCCTCTCCCGAATGTCTTTCCGGTTTAATTTGAATTAATTCACCCCCAATATCGCCCACGCAATTACGCGAAGCGCAAAACCCGCATTTGGCGATACCCCGAACCCTGTAAGAGCATCGACGGCGACTCCGCCAAGATCCTCACACTCAAGCCCCAACCATTTTGAACGGAATAGAGAAACGATGGCAGCAACAGCAGCCGAGGCCAGAGAAGAGACAGAGGCAGCCATACAACTTGCTGTGTACCATGGCGTTGCCTAGAACCTCAGCATGATCTCGTCTCAGATAATTAGAGCAGTAGCAGTCAAAGTAACCGGCATCAAAGCTATACCCCGAGCCCCAAGACCATTGTGGCTCCACACCGAGCACTCCCCGATCCACCAATGCAAGATCGCACGGAGCCCCACCCATTATCCCACCTGACCCGATTTTCCCTGTTTGAAAGAAACCTTCATTGAACACCTACCCCAGTGTTTAATTTTAATCCTCGCCGTACAGAAGCACCTCCAAATGCACGGCCAATATACGGTTTGCAGCTTCAGACGGAAGACGACAATTCGTCAACCGACGAGGAAGACAGCGACAAGCTAGCCATAGAAGAAATAAATCGGCTGATTAAACGACAAAACAAACGTTGCAAAGGGTCATGCCGAAGCTCTAGAAGCAGCACACCCCATCGAAGGAAGTCAATCACACCCACCTGTGATCTAAGCGATCCGATTTTGCCGAGAAGGCAGGAACCACCAAGAGATCCATTCAGAGATCCCAGACGTGAGTATAAAAGTTACAAAACAGGTAATTTCCGCCCGTATTGCAATCACGCTACTGGATCCAAGGTTATGCGAAATCGCAGCTCGGAAAGGAATCGGCGATAAGCCAACCAACCCCACGACAAGCGCGAGTCTTGCCCCGGTCGCCAACCACCTGATTTCTCCAATGACACCCCCCCTTACCCAGAAACAATTCCAAAAAGAATTTAATGAGATGTGGCAAGATCGCTGCAAGTCGCAAAGACCCCGATAACGATACTGTAGCAGTCAGTGCTATTTGCGATAGGTATAAAAAGAAATACATTCCACGCCCCGCAACATTGGGAAGTATAAAATGGACTTTAGCAAATCCGCTTAAGTTTGATGGCACATGGAAAACTGACTCTAAAGGGCTCGATGAGATCGTGCGAGTCGCAAACAAACTCGGCGTCGACTTAAATCACATGGTGCAACACGAAATGTCAGGTGTATTAACAAGGCATGCACTTGAATGGTGCAAGAAACATAGATTTCCTGATTAGCGCAGTTTTGTCTGACAATATATTATTGACTTTGAAAAAAACAAAACCGAGAAGCGAGAACGAGCTCGGGATCTACAACAACTGCCAGGAGAGGATATTCGTGACTAAGTTACACGTTGCAAAGCCGTATTGGATGGTTTAACCCGTCCATTAAATGATAACGGCAAAGAGATGATAATAACTAGTGGTTTATTGGCCCACTCAATTAATGCAAGCAGCTGATCTACCCATGAGCAGGTCTTATACGCAGTTGAAGACTTTTCTTCAAGTTCACGCTTTTGAAATTGATATGTCCTACCAAGCTACTCTACTGGTGAGTGAAAAGGTCGCTAGAAAAGAGTACAGGAAGCAAATAAAAGCAGCTGCCAAGTCTACAGAAGTATTTCTACACCAACCATGGCAGTACGCGTTGAACAAAACTCAAGCTCGAACGCAAGATACTGAAAAATCTAATCCCCATTCCGCCCCAAAAATGCATAGTAAACCGTATGTGACTACGACAGCAAGTACCGCTGATAGTCATTCACCAAGTGGTTCATGAAGCTATAGCAAGACGTCTGAAAGCAAACCTGAATACCCAATCCATTTTGTTGACGAAGGTGGCGAGAAGTACGTCAACAGACTGTATCTCACACAGACAGCCCCAGCGTACCGACCTAAGATGCGCCGTCCAACTGTCAAGAATCTAGACAGAAAGACCAAATTTGAAGGACATTCGAAGGATTCACAAAGTAGAGGTCCTTGACGGTCAGTCGACAAAACCCGTGACGACAAAAAATCCAAGCAAGGACTCAAAGCCTGTTTTACCTGTGGTAAATCCGGTCATTGGTAGCGAGAATGCCCTCAGAAACTTCTGAAGAGAAGTGGATGATCTGCATACTCAAATCGCAGATCTAGGCAAAATGCTTTCAAAAAACTTGCTACCGCAGACAACGGCAACCAAGTAAGCGCCGGCTCGCCCGCCAAGACTTTGGAAACCCCTCCCAAACCCAAAAATGATCTGATTAATTGACAGATCAAGGAATTAACGACTCCAACCCCTAAATCAACCCCAGAAGTCGTTAATAAAACCGCAGGTAGCGAAGTCACTACTAATGAATCTAATTTATGGTGTGACGTGTTACCCCAATGCGTCGACACCAAACCCCCCAAAGAGCAAAGCTCACAGCGCATAAATGCCAAATGGAAGATGTCCTGACTACTCCCATTGGTAGTCAGAGGTACTAAATTAATAGGCACCCTCGATTCAGGTGCAGACCGCTGCCATATTGCTCATAAATTAGTCGACGAATTAGGCTTAACCTCCCAAATGAGACTGGTCAATAAAAATCTTAGGATTGACATGGCAGACGGCGTGTCAATCGTTCGTTGAACCTCGCGGCATCATAAGTGTTAGCAGTTGCAGTGGCTAAAAACACAGACTGACCAGAAAAAGGAAAAACTGACTTTTATTCAATGACTCCAGCTTCAGCTGTCATGGCTGAGGAGGTAAGACCTTGAGATCACCTCAAGACTTTACCACCAGGGTATCAAACAAAGCATACACTAACAATAACAACCTTAATCCTAAACAGCATAATGCCATACACAGATGGCCACACACACACCCCAAATGGATATATAGTGTAAAGTAAAAAAGAGCTTTCACAAAACTTGGACAATGCCCATTTCAGACATGCTCCCTCCCAGTCCAACAAAACCCCCAAATATGCAAACATTTATTGAAACTACATGAATCAAAGCAAATACAAATACACCAATAAACATAAGATAGAAAAACCAGTGTAAAAGTAAGCATAGTAATAAATTGCTACATCAGTAAAACAACTAATAAAACAATTAATAAATGAAACGTAAATAGGAATCTAATTTTACACGTAAAAGCGGCTTAGTAAAAAGATCAGGAATATTCTGCTCGGAATGCACATAAATGAGAACAAATTCATTATTTTGTAACAGCCGCCGCACATAATGGTATCGTATATCGATATGTTTAGTCCGGTGGTTAATATTAATCCGTTCACGGCGGTAGCCCACGACGCGTCGGAATAAATCTTCAAATCCCAAGACGCAGCCGACAAAAGGTTAATACCATGATCAATTGGCGTGGATAAATATTTGAGAACGGTCAACAGGATTCCATACTGAGCCTCTGTTGGTTGCGACGAAAACTGTGCACACGACACCGTTGCGTAAGCCACATCTGGCCTTGTCCGGCTCGCCACGAACAAAAGAGCGCCCAGCAGCTGACGAAACGGTTGACTCGTAGCCAATTTGTCGTTTAAATTTAATTTGTGGACTGTCCCAACGTCCATTGGGGCATAAACCGATATAACTGTTCCAGGTATAAATTTCTCTACCAATTTTCAAATATATAGCTTCTAATGCAACATCACTCCTGCTGACGTTGGTTTGAATTTCACCCCTAGGAATTTACGAATCTGACCCAACTGCACGACATCATAAACCCTGGCCACCTTTGAATAAATTTCCTCGATTTTTTCTTGACTCGATGCGAATACTGCCATATCATTGACGTATAATAACATAACGCACCAGTCTTTGAAATGGAACATGCAAGGACAATATCTTGAAGCCACAAATCCCAAATCAATTAGTGCCCTGGCTAAATGGAAATGCCAACAGCGACCTGCTTGTCTGAAGCCATATGACTTGTCCAATCTCAAAACGAGGTCTTTTTCATCTGGAACCTTTCCGTAGCCCTGTGGTAATTCTATGAAAATAATCTTATCGATGTCACCGTAAAGATAAGCACATTTAATATCCCACTGCTCATGAACCCAGTGCTTCAGAGTCACAAGCAAAACAAAAAATAATTTAACAATGTTGAAATCGATTACAGGCGAAAAAGTTTTGTCAAAATCCACATCAGGAATTTGTTTATGCCCGTGGGCGACCAACCGGGCCTTAAACCTCTTGATTGTAAATATGATGATTAAACTTGAAGTCGAATTTTAAAAACCTCAAAAATCCTCATTGAATTTAATGAATTAAATGACTAGTTTTTACATTACGAATTGATAATCCATACTTGGAAACTTGAAACTTAAACACCTGTCTCACCAACAAAATCTTTATTGCAAGTGATATTTTTAATTTACATACATTAATTTACATATGATTGACTTTGATAACAAAAAGAAAAACGTCACACTCTGGTGATGTAATTTCTTACTAAATAAGATCTCGCAATGTTACTTATCATCAGGAGATTTCTTAAACAATAAACTATATGCACTGTAATTAATATAACGATCACAATATTATAAGTTGCACTTATGCTATAAATAACATTCCAAATCGGAACAATAAAATAATAATAATCCATTAATACATATTATAATATAACAATTTTATGCTAGTACAGATATTAAATATTCATTATGTTTTCAATATGTATGACATAAGTTCAAAACATATTAGTCGTTAATTAAAGTCAAATAATCCTACATTGATCGATCCGTCGACATCCGTTTTTAATGCGAATACCCACCGATTCGTTAACACCTTCACATTTTCGGGACGTTGAACCGGTGTCCATACGTGACGACTCTTCA
This sequence comes from Henia vesuviana, assembly GCA_034696185.1. Lineage (NCBI taxonomy): Eukaryota > Metazoa > Arthropoda > Chilopoda > Geophilomorpha > Dignathodontidae > Henia > Henia vesuviana. Next base: position 2,502 of record JAQFZU010002064.1, on the reverse strand, counting down.
TACTACTCAATTCGTCTAATATGGCTAATCTCCATTCCTCTGAATGATATGAATCAATAGCCTCTTGGTACGTCTTCGGCACCATCACAAAACAAGCCAAGTCCGCTTCACCTGTGGGCTCTGGGGACTCAGGTAAAGGCGGCAAACTGCTTATAGTTGAAGGACATTTATGCTGTAGCGTCGGGATAAAACTAAAATTGTTGGGATCACAAAAAATGTTATGTTGACGACATGTGTCCATCACGTTGTTTAAACTGCGGTTACGTTCTTCTCCATAATAGTAATACACGTCAACCCTACTACCCTTCGTTCTAGGCACTTCTACACGCCTTCAAATCTGAATTTGTTGGTACTTCGTGAATCTGGTTCAACATCTTATTAAACTTTTGGTCAATCGATTAGAAAAGAGTTTCTGCGCTCAATTGTATTTTGTCCTTAAAACCGTTAACCCTCGTTTGCTTTATCTTGATGTACGCCACTCAATTTGATGAGTTTATAGTGCGTAATTCTTAATTTCGATTTCTACTCACTATTTTACTGTCCTAAAATTGTTCAGGTGTGTTCATATGATGCACAAAGATGAGTAAAAGTAATTTTAAAAACAAAAACTTATTTAATTAACAAGCTAAAATTATACAAGTGATTCCTTCAAAATCACAAGGAACCAAGGCTTACAAAAAGTACATAGATTCATCAAGAATTACATTAGAAGATGAATCGAGCATCATGGGCTAAAAATAGTATTACAGGTAAAAAGGTAAATAGTGGTTAGGCTTAAAACTAGACAGCGCCATCTCTTGCAAAGAAAAACATCGTATTACACAAAACAAGTGCGCTGCCCAAAACTAACAGATAAACAATTGATTTTATAATTTTTAAAATCATAAACAACATCAACAAATTACTTTCAGACATTGAAATCAATAAAAAGTAAAGTAATACAATAATATAAAAAAAACATAGTGCGCCAATTTAGGCTTAATGCACCAAACACAGAATCGATTAAATATTATAATCGAACAAATACACATTTTTACGATCGTTCTCGATACAAAGATTAACATAAATAATTAAATTAATGTTACAAACAGATAGTACTATATTTTCACAAAATGTTCTTAGAAAATGCATTTAATATCCGACTGTTCGATTCTACGATGTAACGATTGGTGATCACGAGGTCCCTTAATGTCTACAGAATTTTGTTCAGTGGTTTCGTAATTTTCGGCATCTCCGGTTTTAGATCCTGTGCAAAATCTTTCTCGATCTCCGATGCTACGTAATGATTTGGATCTTCTCGACATCTCACAACCATTTCAGATTCATTAAAGACAATGTAACGAGACTCGACGATCTTGTTGGTCGCACAATCTAAAATGCGATATCTGACAGTCACCAGAGCATACCCTAGCATTATTCTGAGTTCTCCTCGTGGTTGAAGTTTGTTTCTCTGCGTCTTGGGTATTTGGTGATAAGTCTTACATCCAAAAACTCTAAAATGACTGATATCTGGTTTCCTTCCAAACCAACTTTTGTATGGAGTGGTATTGGGCATAGCGTGATGAGGTAACTGGTTCTTCACGTGTACATAACACTGTAGAGCTTCGGCCCAAAACTTATGGTCCATCCCTGACGTGTGAAGCAACACCTTCGCACCATCAACTCCATACCCATTAAACCGCTCAGCTATTCCATTCATTTCAGGTGAATAAATGTTTTTTCGAGTATGCTTGATTCCTAATTCGTTTAGGTATGCAGCAGTCGCCGCGTTACAAAACTCCATACTATTATCTGTCTGGAGTCTCTTTAGTGTCCTTCCGGTCTGTCTTTCAACTCTCGTAGCGTATAGTGTTGGAAAACTGCATAAAAACAAACTGGAAGCTTGTAGGCCTTAATAAAGATGCGAACAGTTGAAGTAAAACATAGCGAATGATTTATTTGATCACACCAAGGTAAAAAAGTAAAAATAAAACGAATTTACATTTCATGAATACATAATGCAAATACACATACAAATAAATAAACTAGCGCATTCTGGGGGGGGAACAACGAAACTAACTACTCTTTAACACCTCCCCTCGTTGTGAAACCATTAACAAAACCTAAACGTCCCTCATGACTCCGCAAACGCGTCCCGGCGATAATCTTCGTAAGACCGTCTGCAATATTATCTTGAGTGGGCACATAAACAAAACTCAACCTCCCCTGGTTCACTTTATCCCTTAGAAAATGCCAACAAATGTCGATATGCTTTGACCTCTCCGACGTAATCGGATTTTTAGCCAACTTCACCGCTCCAGTATTATCCACATAAATCATCAATGGTTTCCCGGCCATACGATCGAGGCCCATCTCATCAAAGAAGCTCATCGTCCATTTTGCATCCTTTGCCACATGGCACATGGCCACATACTCTGATTCCACAGTGGCAAGGGCCACACAGTCCTGCTTTTTACTACTCCAAGATACAGCTGCGCCAGCAAAGAGGCAAACATAACCACT
>JAQFZU010002063.1:0-10736 GCA_034696185.1 Henia vesuviana | reverse complement strand
ATCGGGCGCGATGGAGGAGATCTCTATCTCCACCACTGAGGAGGTAGTCATATCAACCATCGACGAGATTATCTTCTCATCAACGGAAGAGGCTACCACCTCCACTATCGAGGAGATGGAACCCACTCCTCAGTAAAATCCCCCACCTTTTTTTTTATTCCTTTTTCATAGGGATTCAAGACAGAATTCCTGTGCCGTTAAAGGTCTAAACCTGGACCCCGGATCATCTAGATTCATCCCCGTTTTATTTACTGGTCGCCTGGATTTTCTTTGTTTTTCCACTGGGAGTTCCAGTTCTTGTTTTCCGGACGGCCGAGACGACGGCGAAAAGACCATCGCCTTTGTCAAACCCACGCGATGGAACCGAATAGAGTTGATTCAATCCACTTGCGTGTGGCATTTTTCTTTTTTTTTTGTTGTTCATTTTTTTTTATATATATAACTTTATTTTCATTACCTTTTTTTTGTTGTTATCACTATTTATTTTAATTTTATCATATGTTTTTCAAAAAATTAATTTTTGTGTGTACTTGTTTTGAAAATTTATCGTCGTTTTTTAAGGCCACCGCGATTTGCGCTACATCGCTCGGGCCCATGACCTTCTTGAGTTCGCCACTCAAAATTTTTAAAAGGGTGTGCCTGGTACGGTCGTCTTCACCTCACCCCTGCTCACCCGTTTGTACTGCCGTAGTTAGCCGCCTTGCCCTGGTCAACGCGACTAGGGGGGAATTGTGACCAGTCGTCACTAGAGGGCAGTACGAACCCCCGATCACATGATCTCTGGGGCGCGTCCATTCGCACGACCTGGGGGGCTCAGCCACGAGGAACAGACAGTCTGGCCGGCCATCCTAGAGATAGGATGGGCAGTGCAGATCTGGCTGTTCCGACCGTCATTATGACGGACGGGGCTGCCCAGGACAGTGTGCTTATGGCGCGGTGGTTGTAGCATGGTGGTTGAGCCACGTACGACCGTCCCATGTAGCTGGGATGCAAACAAGCAAAGTAATATGGCTGCGTGGCGATAGCTTCGGCTGTCGTCATGTGGCCAGCGAACCGAGAGGGTAAATGGGAACGAGGCGGTGAGGTGCGTTGCGGCCTATATCATAATAAAGGCCTACACACAAACGGTCACGCGTCTGTCCTCATTTATCCAAATGTGGCGGTTACTATGAATCTGTCGCGCTAGGGACCGTGTCTAGCCGCCAGTGCAGTAGGAACTGTCACAATACATTTACAATAATAACAAACAACTTTCAAAAATAGCAATTAAATAACAATATATATAATACAATCGATAACTTAAATATACAAAGGTTAAAAGGATGAAATTGATGATAAATAATGAATAAACAATTAACTACATGTGTGCACACATACAAATGACCAAACATTAATAATATTAATAAATATAGAATATAAAAGTTACAATAAACTATAATAAACTATCAGTGTAAATATGCAATTCATAAATAAGATAATTTATAAGTGTTTAAGTAATATTAAAATCTAACAGTTTCCTTGTTGGTTACGGTGTAATGAGCAATACTTGCTTGATTAAGAATTGCGTAATGAGCCGTAATATTTTTAATCTTTTTCTTTTCGACAGCTTCCTGTCTACCGGGAGAGGCATGAAGTTGAACGTCGTTATTCTCGATGCTTGTAATATAGACGTGAGCATTTTTTTCCAGTCGTTTCTAATAAGGACGTCGTTTGGTAACATTTGAATTACTGCAACTTCACAATCTGCCGCATGTTTTTCAACTTGGATGTTTAGTTGGGCCTTTCCTAAAGAAACTGAGGTTGCACCGTCCAATCCCTCGATCTTGGGTCCTGTCCAAACTGTTAAACTTAATTGTAAAGTTTCAGCGAGCGCTGCGGTAATTAGGGTCAATTCTGCGCCGGGGTTGATGAATCCGATGACGTCTCGTGAGTTGACCTTAATTGGTATTACCATTCGATTTGGATTACGGGATTTAATCGTTAAAATTCCTTCCTTAGCATATCCGACCGTCTTGGTAAATTCTTTAACTTTTGTAGTTTGAGGGTTAGAACCTGCACTTTCTTCATTCTGTTTAACTTCTTTATTGGGACAATTTCGAGAAATATGCTCTATTTTTTGACAAGCGTAACAGGTTGCGTTTTCGAGTTTCATTCCCGGTCGCCACTTTTGCGCAAATTTAGATTTTTCCTTATTTACGTCTTGTTTTTCGGCGGTATCTTCGGAATTCTCGACCTGTTTTGTCGTTTTCGTCTTTTTTTCCAACTTTGGCTTATTTTCGGAAGAAATGGCCGTTTCGACAATTTGTCTCGCCGCCGTCTTTACGATTTCTGAGACGAGGTCAACCATCTCCATTTTCCCCGCTTCATAACGGGTGGTCATAATATCTCGTAATGTTTGATTTCGCAATCCGGAAATTATCCAATCGGCCTTGCATGACTCAGCGACGGTGTGAGGAGCTCGAGTGAGTAACGATAACTTCGCGTAAGCGTATGTTGATTCTGATTCATCCGTCTTTTGGATTCGTTTCAACATGGCATTACACCATAAACGAGAAGTTAAGGGCTTATCAAATGCTCTTCTAAGTCCCTACTTATAGTCTGACCAAATTAAATAATTTTTTCCAGAATACTTATGCCAATCCTTTGCCTTGGCTTTGAGACGTATACCGGCTGCTTCGATTGTCGTTTTATTGTCCCAATTTTGTGAAGAAAAATGCAAAAAGACAAAGAAATCAATTATCACACATTTAGAAAAATAAAAACGTGTCTTTATTATACTAAATGGGTAATAATATAAAGTTATAAACGAGCATTTCTCGGACAATGCAAACGTTCAGCATAAACTCATTTTACATAGAATAAATAGGTTTTATGCACTCTACGCAAAAATTGTGTTTATAGAAGTCGTATTTCTCGGATAATACGATGTAGAGTTTTATAAATTAATACAAACAATTCAAGCATGGTTATAATAATTCTCCACAGTCAAATTAATGTATTTTTTATTAAATGTCAATCGGTCAGGAGGGTTTCCATGAATGGTTTGAAAATCAGAGAGTGATAAATCACTATCCTTTTTCTCAAGCGGTTTATTAGATCTTCTGAGCGAGTAAATAAATTTAATATAAAAAAAATAACACAAAACAGAAAAACTACAAAAAAAACAAAAAGTTTGGGGTTTTGTGGGTGAAGAAAAAACATATTTTCTCCCCCCGTGTTGTAGATGTCTTAAAACATTCTCAGTTTTTTAAACACAGCATTTAGAGTGTCTATCTGGAATAATTGACAGTACAACCAACTGCATGTTTTTGCATGTCTTCCCTCTTTTTCCTGCCTTTACTCTTTGGTGTACGAGAAAACAGTTCCAGCAATGTTCTGCCATTCATCACTTCCGCTACACTCGGTGGCGAACGGGTGTGTTTCCGACCATGCATTGGTTTGCCACAGTACTCCACTGTAGACCACGACTCCCATGCGTATGGAGCATCGTAAAGGATTAGGTAGAACGCGTTCAGCCTCGCACAGAAGGAAGGGTGCAGAGCTGATCACGTCTGTTAGCCCGTAGACGATGCCAAGTATGTTGGAAAGCGGTCATTTTTGCTCCTGAGCGCCCCCAGATTCTCAACAGCGCCACGTAAAGGCCCTTACAAGGCGAAAATTGAAAATGACAGAAAAAGATAATTAAAGGGATGGGAAAGAAAATGTAGAACGATTTAGCTAAAGACACTAAAAGAATTTTATGGGACAAGTATGAAAAATAGCGAAAGTTGTGTGGATGGGATTCTACGACAATCGCAGCCTATCCCTCAGTTCCTTGCGAAGAACCCGCATAATTGAAGATAGCCGTCCACACGGCCTCAGGGTTGGGGTTTGCCGTATCGTTCACGGTCCACCGTACACCTTTGACCAGCAGGCAGAAAAATAATCTCTGTCAGATTAAAACTGCCCACCTCTATCAACTCACCCATTACGATAGCCAAATGCGAGATCGATGGCCATCGACCAAAGTCATTCATCTACCGCGGTGTGCAGGCTGAATAAGGGTCGGCCGTAGCTATCAAGCTGACTTCTCAGACTCTGCAGCCACAGCCTACGCGCGTTATAGTACTGACGACAAAATTACGTTCCGGGCACGGTGAACAAACTGTCCGGCGGGCTTTTAGTATTGTGCAGTCGGTAGGGAGTATCGGCTCTACTCCACCCAGGGATATTCTATCATCCTCTGATAATAGACTAGAGCCCCGTTTCACCCGTAATTTTGCGATGTACCAACGCCATTCACCAGTTTTTAGGGACACACGGGCTGTCCGCTTACGCTCTGTCAAGGCTGTCTTCCCCCCAGCCGGTTTGACCCGGCGGAAAGACATTCTCTCTACCCACGTGTAGCGTAAGCCTAAATGAAAGAAATTTTAAAATTTTTCTATGCGTTGCCGCACATGCCATCCGCTTACGCTTCGTCAGGGCGGTTTCCCCCTCGGTCAATTGCCTGACAAGAAAACGTTCCTTCTACCCACGTTAGCGTAAGCAAAAAAAGTTAAATTCTTAGAAAAAATTTTGCGTGTGGTTCCTGGGTTCCAAATCTTGGCCAGGCCCCCAATTGTGATGGTCTGGTTCACTGGCCGCTGGGCACGATCTCCAGCGCACCAGATCCTTAGCACCATCACTTGTGAATAATCGGAGACAGATGCGTGACTTGTGTGTTTAGGCCTTTATTGATTATTGGCCGCGACGCACATCACCGCCTCGTTCCCGCTTACTCTCTCGGTTCGCCGGCCACGTGTCGATAGCCGAGGCTATCGGCACGTAGCCATAATACTTTGCACTATGCATCCCAGCTACGTGGGGCGATCGTACTTGCACTCAACCACCGTGCGTACACCACTGCGCCCATCGTACATCGTCCTGGTCAGCCACGTCCATCATGACTGTAGTAACAGCCAGAGCTGCACCGCCCATCCTATCGCTAAGACCAGCAGTTGCAGACTCTCTGTCTCTCGTGGCTGAGCCCCCCAGGTTGTACGATGGACGCGCCCCAAAGGATCACGTGATCAGGGGATCACACTGCCCTCTAGTGACGACTGGTCACAGTGTTGTTAAATATTATTGTAAATAAGTTGTAAATAATTATTTATGGATATAAATACATACTTTACAGGTCTTGTAAAGCTCTATATTTAACAATAAATTTACAATAATATTATCTTTGTAAAGTTCCTTTTTTATGCAGTGAATGGATTGTGTTAAAATAATGGACTGTGTAAATTTTAGGTTTTTGACAGATCGCTTTGGTTGTTGTTGCTGCTAGTGACCTATAACATTATACGATCACCAAATCCTCTTATCAACGAGGTTACCAGCTGCATCTGCTGGTGCTGGTAATTTAGTGATTAGTTCACTTGCTTCTAGATATGAGCAATATGTGTTCAACTTCTGATTGAGATTGGTGATTTTTTTGTGTGAGGAAAAAAAAGACTATAAGCTGTTTTTTCATGATTGGAAAATTTTCCTTGCATGATAAAGACCTGTAGAGTGGTAAAATTTTCAAATGGAGAGCTTACCTCCTGGCATCAGGGTTTGGCTGTGTGGCAAAAATATGGCTGTTGTAAAATAACCCAGCCTGGGTAAAAGCAGTTAAAATAACCAACCAGCTGCATTTTTAGGCTGAAGTGGTCAGGGGTAGACTGACCATGAAAAATGGACTTCCCATAAGGATATATGTCAATTGTACCTATTGACTGATCTATATCTCATGGGATTTCATGAGATCAGGGGCACCCTACACTGACAACTGGTCAATGAATATCCTCAAAATAGGATAATTGAAATGAATCAATCATCTTATTTTGAGGATATTCAACCAATTTAATTTTTTTAATTTGCTCATGATGTATCATGTTGACAAGTCTTGATCTTCCATTTCATTATATGAATTTTTCAATTGCTATTTCACTGCATTACTAAAATGATGCTATCTGCACTCATTGTTGAGCTAATTGACACAAAACCAAAGAGGGGCAAAGCTTCCTTGCCATAGCCTTTACATGCCCCCCTGTTAGTACACTATCAAGGGGCTCCTTGGTGGTGGAACCAATAGGGTCACTGGTAATGTTTTCCTTCTTTTCTAATTCTTCTTTTTCTTTGCCAATGATGGGTTCTAGGGTCCTGCTTGTTGTTTTTTATTAGGTTTTCTTTGATTTGTTCGTTTTCTGTTGTATTTAATTTTGGTTTTGTCATGGTGTCTTCTTGCCACTTGCCATCGCTGGGTTCTCCCTGGTTTCTATGTCGGCACTTGATTGTAATTAAAAATAGATTGTGTTAAAGAAATGGACAGTTAAATTTTTAAGATTTTGACAGGTTGTGTGCGGCTATTGTAGCCACTGGCAACCTAAAGCAACATATCTACCTATCTACACAAAACCAGACTTTTTTACCACCCTGTATGTATATATATGTGATTAGCAGATATACCTGCCATTGTCTGGGCTGAAAGTAACTAAACTTTTAATGTAGTTGTTTAAACTGCAGATCTAATCTATCATCAAGCATTTACATTTCAAAAATTTATTAGTTTTGACAATTTGATACAGTTTTTAGGAAATTAATTTTTAGTAACACATTCCTGTAGCAAACAGATCAAAATTTAGTAATCAATTACAGAGCAAAAATCATACATCATTTTTGTGATTATCAAAAGGATTATGAAAAACATGAAACACTCATAGTTTACTTACTGTTAATCCAAAAATTTTACTTGATCACATCTCAAAATCTATAACACAACTACATTTTCAATTTTAATAATTTTTGATTACAAAATTCTGTGTAAAAAACTTTGAATAAGAAAATTAAAGTATATAATAAATTGCAAATATTAATGAAATCTTATAAAAATTACAAATAAAACTAAATACAAATCAAATTTCACAATAATCAAGAAACATTAGTATATTATCACATAGTACTGTAGTAATAAATCAAGACTGTAATTAACGCAAAATGGCTCTAATTTTTTGATGAATTGGCTCTATAATAAGAGAAAATTGAGACTTTAAAATTACTTCATCATCTTTACTGAATGTAAAATGTTGCAAAAGTGATGTAAAATATAGAAATAATTCCATTCTAGCCAATGCTTCGCCAACACATTGCCGTTTACCTGAAATTAAACAAATTTATTTAAATTCAAAAATGTGAAATAAACTAAAATAAAACTATAAAATAAATTAACCTATGGAAAATGGAATTAATTCTTCTTTGTAAATCACTTTATTATCTTCAGTTAGAAATCGTTCTGGGTTGAAACATTCAGGCTCAGGAAATACTTCTGGATCATTGAGTACAGTCCATACATTAGGTATGATTACTGAATTTTTTGGTATCAAATATCCATCCACTATGTTATCTACAGGAGAACTAAATCACAAATATATTTAAAATGATGTAAACTACAATAGACACGCAAATAAAGCAATACTAATATTTTTGTATTTTTTTTATCAAAGTAATATTTAAACAAATAGAATGTAAAGAAGAGCCTATAAGAGAGAGGTGTTAAAGTATATTGGCAGTAAAGGTTGTAATTTTGTAAACGCATAAAGCTGTGTGTTTCTTAAACACTAAACAGAAGAACAAGTTGGCAACTCTAAAGTCCTACGAACGATAATGGCGCTAACTCGCAGGTTCTGCTAAATCAAATCTGTCACTGAAAAATGCCAAACTAAATTTATAATTAGGCAGGAATTTTCCTGAAGTTAATTACGGTTAGTTTAAGACAGACAATTAAATTTAAACACAATAAAACAAACCCATTTAAAACTTGCTCACTGAGCGTTTCAAAAGGATTTAACCCTTATCCATGGGTAATAAAAGGCCTTATGAGAGTAATTGCAACTAATGAAACAGGCTTGTGTCTAAAATTCAGTTAATTATGAATTTACACACTGAGCTGAGAAAACTGCAATCATAAAGAACCTATAAAAACGCTCAGGAACAAGAGTCCATTTAAACAATTAATGGGTAATGAAAAACTATGAAATGACAAAAATCTCCAAGACCAAACGGTCAGAGATGTGTTGCCTGTTGAAAATCCAGTTGATCTCTGTTAAATTTTACCAAAAGTACAAAGAAAGCACGAATATTTAATTAGATTTCATTCCGGGCATGCTCTGGTCATTACTGTTGGTTTCACCCGGAAGAATGGACTAAGTCCTTCTACAGAGATGCAGAAGGGCCAAAAAAATTTTGCTTAGGCCCAACTAAGAATGCTTAATAAAGCCTATAAGTTTCATTCTTAATTCCTTTACATTTATATATATGCGCTTATATTTTACACAGTGCGCACTCAGATGCGCAAACGATTAAGTATCGGTGAATGACAAGGTTATCTTTTAAAAAAATTTAACTAATAAGCTACACATTTTAGTCTGAATGTCATGACATATTCAGTGCTTTAAATAAAAGATTACATTTTATGTGTGCTAACGCACACATAAAATGTAATCTTTTATTTAAAGATGTGTGTTTACATTACACCATATATCAATCATAAGAAATATTCTATTAATAATGTACTATCTTCAAGCAAATTTTCTAATAATAATTGAATGGCAGAGTACATGGTTTTGATGAACATTTCATGAAAACTGATTACCAAATGAATAAAAACAATTTTCATCACATAATAAGTGTTTTTCTAAAAATTATAAATAAATCTGGGGAAAGCATGAAAAGGCATCTAAGTTTCCTACTTTAAGAAATACAAAGTGATTAATAAATAGCCAAAGGAAAGTAATTATACTATTTATAAACTAACCAACGTGGAAGACCTAAAGGTAAAATTGCTGCTACTCTGTTGATTTCCAATAGTGTTGCTTCAGTAAAAGGCATAAATTTTATATCATTCATTGTTGGTACTCTGTCTTTTCCTATCACATTGTCAATTTCATGTCTTATCTTTTCTTGAATTTTTGGATATTTTATAAGATGTAGTATTCCTAGTTCCAATGTTTTACTTGTTGTATCATTTCCAGCAATAAATAACTCAAGTAAAACATGAGCTAACCTTTCATCTTAAAAAAAATATACACATTATCTTTGATTTGGTATTGTAGTTGATATACCTGTATAAAATTGGGAATTTGCATCTGATTTTTTGGACTCTAATTTCCAGTCATTTACATAACAATCAATATTAAGATCTTTGTGATTTGTATAATGGTTGGAGATTTGTGTCAACATTTCCTCATATAATTGGGATCCATAAACTCTATATTAGAAATATGTTAATATTTATATATATTTTAAAATTTTTCTTACTTTGGTTCATTAGTCCAAAACAAACGGGTAATGATTTGAGGCAAAAATTGCGACGAGTGATTAATACCCAAAGTTAACATAAAACTTTTGGACAATTGCAACATATGTAGAAATTTCTCATCAGTATATTCCATTCTTCTTCCAAATAATGTTGTCGAAATCACATTTGCCACACTTTTTGTCAATAAATCATCAAAGTAAGCTGTCTGTCCTTTGCATTTTTTAATTTCTTCAATTAAACAACATATTTCTTCCTAAATACATAGATTAATGTTTTAATCATTTTTTTACTTTTAATTAATTCTTAACCATCATTATTGGTTCCATTTTTGTCTTGCCCATTCCAATATCACGAAATGTTGATAAAGTAAATCTTCGTAATACAGTAAGTGGTGCAGCTGTACTTGCATTAAAACCTTAAAAATTACACAATGGCTTATTATCATTACTACTTGAACAATATTTGCTGCAATTTTTTAATTAATTTACAAAATTTAATACAGTATAATGTGAAAAAGGCATTGCAATTGTTCTACAGTTAGATGTGTTTTTTCTGGATAATATACCTCTATGCTTGCTGAATGCAAACTTCATTCTATAGCTGTCAGGCCTTTCTATATATGTATGGCCTTGTTTAAGAAAAAGTTCTTTAATCAATTTAAATGATGATAAAACAACAACCCGTTCACTATTAATGTAAAGTCTGGAAATATAGTTGATATGCCATTTAGTTTTTAAGTTTTAATAGAAAAATTACTTACGTTAAAATATTTCCATATTTTTCAGCTAATTTTTTCAATGTTAAATGTGGATTTTTACCTAAAAATGGGCCATAGCCCAAATATGGTATTCCAATTGGTCCTGGTGGAAGATTGTTTGGAGTTTTAATCCAGGTTAAAGTGTATGAAGATATTAGAATCACTATTAATATTATGAGTAAATCTAATATAAAATCATGCCAATACATAGTTGATAAAATTGCACTTTTGTGATGAATAACAAAATTTTTAATCTGAAAAAAATTTAATTTATGAAAATGAATGAAATAAGCAATAGATGTTTACCTTGAATTAGCTTGTCATCAGCAAATAGAATCTGTTTTATAAAATTTTATTTTAAAATTAAATGTATTCTAGAATAAAATATTTTATTCTGTTACTGCCTTCTGGTAATCTATTACGTAATGCATAAAAGCAGAAAAAGCAAAAGTCACAAATATGGAATTTGGAGTGAAGATTTTGTTGTTGATTATAGTTCCATATCATTGCTTTAACTATTAAGTTTATCATCTAACCTTTGATATTATCTGATAAAACTAAAAACGTATTATAGTTAACATTTAAAATTTTTAGTTTTATTATCTTAATGTAAGTATATGAATGCAAATGGCTCTTTTACTATAATTCTATAATAGGGTTTGA
>JAQFZU010002062.1:0-10736 GCA_034696185.1 Henia vesuviana | reverse complement strand
GTAATTGTTGACCGAAATTTAGTTCCAACATTTAGATAGGCACTCAATCGAGAAGCCATATCCAATTCGATGAGTGGCGCCATCTAGAGTCGACATTGGTACTGACCAAGGGACTTTGCAACCTTTGCGCCAAACGTTAGGAGAATTCAGTCCTTGGGTAATTCGCCTGGTGTTTAACAGGGCATTGGACCACTGGTGGGGTTCACGACGTCGATTGTCTGAGTCTTTTTCTGCCTTGTACCACCAGCAACTCCAGCAACACTTGCCAGTAGACTACAATATGCCAGCGCCGATTTACAATCGGATCCAGTTGTTATGAAGATGTTACCTATCGTGGGATCCCCTCCAGAGAGCAGTTGTTGCCTTCGGCCAAAGCTACCCGCATACGATTAGTTCCTAAATCGATGCACGAGTGCATCCAACAAGTTTGGGTGCACTTGAGACATGGTGGTCACCATCAGCTAGCCGAAGGGCACACCAGTGTCTTTATCTCTGAACATTCTGACCCGCGAGACACGAGATCCGCCCTTGTTGAGGACATTGTTTCCATGGAGAAGAAAGAGTGTAATTAGTTTCTATTTTTTTGTGTGTTTGTTTTGCTTGTTTTTAGAATAAATTTTTTCTTGGAAAGTTATTTAGTTTTTTTGGGGTTTCTTTTAAATCACGTTTTCAGTCGCATTTGTCAACACTGGGGGGAGGACGTGTGATGATCCAAGGGTCTCACCACAGTGATTTGAGGCGAAAACAGTGTTTTCTGTTAGTTTAATTTTCCGCATTCTCAATGGATGGTGCTAGTGGTCCAGTGAGCATTTTTTGAGAATGATGAAAATCTGAGAGCCTCATTTGTTGGATATTATTTGTCCAAGATAACCAAGTTAAGGTGGTTCTCACTGCTGTGAGTGGTACTCTCTACAGAGTGTGTGACCTATAAGTAACTATCCTTACTAGTTATACAGTTGTCATGTATGGTTTCTATGTTTATGATGATGTCTTTACTTGTCATCATTCTCTCTGATGTTCAGCTTGGCATGATGTGTCATGCTTATATTCTGTGATGTGTTCCACTGAAATAAATACTGTTTATTACGCCTGTTGGTGAATCCACTTTCTTTAATTGTTTGGACATGGTTATGGGTCCAGGACCCATGGATTCACCAAATTATTGATGAAAAGTGGAATTTTTTTGAGTTTTTTCCTCCCCCACTTTCGATTGGCGATGATTTGGTTTCACCTACAGAATGTCAATTCTTAATCGATTGGGAAAAATGCGATAATTGGGCTCTGAATGGACTATTGACTTCTGCTGTGAAAACGCTAGTCAGGAAAAGGGGTAATCTTTCAAGAGGTAAGGTTTGCGTATTGGAATTATAGCATGTGAGGCATTGCTTTACTGTCGACTGGGTACAATCCCCAGTGCGGCAGATTCACAACCGACTCATGTCATGAATTGAATGAGCGGAGACGGATGCGTGGTTTGTTTGTTTAGGCTTTTATTTATATAAGACCATGACGCACATCACCGTCCCGTTCCGTCACTCTCTCGGTTCGCTGACCATGTGCTGATAGCCGAAGCTATCGAAACGTAGTCCTATTGCTTAGCAACTTGGTTCCCAGCTAAGTAGGGCGGCAAAATGTACCTTTAACCACCATACGACCACCACCACATCCAATGCACTCTATCCTGGGCAGCCCCGTTCGTCGTAATGATCGGAACAGCCAGGTCTGTACCACCCATCTTATCGCTAGGGCAGGCGGTAGCAGACTGGCTGTTCATTTCAGGCTGAGCTCCCCAGGTGGTACGAAAGGAAGTGCCCCAGAGATTATGTGATCGGGGGTTTGCACTGCCCTCTAGTGACCACTGGTCACAAGTGTTTGGCTAATGCCATCAGAATAAAAAACCTAACTCGTTTTTATTTTTCTGGACATGTTGGACGAAGGGAAAAGCACCCTCAGATTAATAAATTAAAAGAACCTAAGAACTACTCAGACTGGAGCCTTAATGTACAGATGCTCGTACGAAAGAAGGGGCTATACACCATCGTGAGCCACGAGGAACTACCCCCAGAAGAGACCGCCAGTCGAGAGGTCAAGAACTCATTTAATCTAAGGAGGAACAAGGCATGCTCAACAATCTTTTTAAGCGTGGAAACAGACGTAAAACCACTCCTCAGTGCATTTGTTGAGCCGGTAGCAGCATGGGAAACGCTCAAAAGGACCTTCCATCTGACGTCCAAGGCGTTGGTGGGCCGTCTCGCCACCGAATTTTTTACAGATTGTCTTAAAGTTTCCGAATCAATGAACACTTATCTTGCAAGACTCGAGGAGACAGTAGCAAGGCTTGGAGCTGTAGGTTGTGAGATATCAAAAGTTTTGGTAGCTTACAAAATGATCTCCAGTATCCCTGAGACATTCAGCAACCTTGTTCAGAATTTGAACAGCTCCCGGATGCCGAGTTTACTCCAGAAAGAGTAAAATTATCCTTCATGGCTGAGGACACTCGGCAAAGAGAATCAATGGGAATAAGCGACCAAAAGAGCACAGTGACCAACCTGACCACGCAATTGGATTCTTTGCAAGCCACATTGAATTAATCGGATGGACAATCGGCTCAACCAAACAATTTAGCAAATGTCGTTTGCTACAATTGTGGTCAAAAGGGGCATTATGCTCAAGACTGCCCACAGAAAAGGAAATCGATTTCACAGAGGAATTCACAACAAAACTCACAGAATTTTCAACCTCGATTGGAAGGGTCAATGCCAAAAAGGTGATCGAGGATGATCACAGAATTTTGCAAGGGGTTGAGATCCAGATGTGTTTGAGGGATGGTTTATGTCTATGGACAGTCCAGGAATCAATTATTTAAGTGCACAGCATGTGGAAGGAAGTTAGGATTTTTTACTTGACAGTGGTGCAATGCATCATTTCATTCATGATCGAAATTTGTTTAACAATCTGCAAGTTGTAGATGAAGTGGTCAAACTGGGAAAAGGACAAATTGAAGCATCAGAACTAGGCAACATTGTTCTGCAAGTGAATTTAGGGCCAGAAAATAAGCATTATCTACGTCTTGAAACGAATATTTAGTTCCGAATATAATGCGAAATTTAATAAACCTAAGTGGTTTAACCAAGATGAGTTATTCATTTCTGGACAGAGAAAACAAGTTAATACTACGAGCACCGCTTGGCAGTGTTATCCAGAAGCAAGGTCAACTTTACACATTAAAGGGAACCAAAGCTGTAGACTTTGAAATTCATCAATCGAATTTGGATAACAGTCAGCGATGATACAGTAGAATTGCACATATCGATCTGAGAAAATTGAAGACAGCTGTACAGAATAAATCAATAACAGGAGTTAAAAATAATTTAAAGTTATCAACCACGACTTGTGATGCCTGTAAGAGGTTGAAAATTTGTCGGGGTCCATTTCACCATTTTGGGTTAGAATGCTACTCATGACTTCAGGGTTGGACCATACTTCAGACGTATGTACATATTCAGAACAGATTGCTTCATACAATAAGCCCAAAGACTACGCCATATGAGAGATGGTACCAAAGAAGACCTGATTTCAGTCACCTGAGGATATTAGGCAATACGGCATACCATCACATTCCAAAAGTTGACAGAAATAAATTGGAACCCAAGGGAGAATTGGGAATAATGGTTGGGTATACCCTTGATACTGCGGGCTATCTAATTTTGAATTGTTCAATAAACAAGATTGTAGAAATAAGGCACGTTTTATTTAATGAGGACAAAATGGCTCGCTGCAAACTGAAAGAAGGGGATAATTACGTGACTCCAGAGGTGGACGAAGAGGCGGAGTTACCGATGACTTCTCAAACGCCTCAACAACCTGGAACCTGGAGATGAGAAGAGATATCGAGATGAACAGGAAGTCGGACTAATGTCTATTATTTCTACGGAAACGAGACAATCAGAAACTGGAGTCTCAACAATGTGATGGAAATGTGTCGTCGTCGAAATATTGGTTGTTGTCCACAGGACTTTGATTTTTCGCCATCAGCAAATCTAAGACACAGGTGTCCGATACCTGGGAGTTTTCCGCCTTTGCCAGAGTTGCTGAAGTCAGAGGAAGCGGATTTGGCATGCTTTCATGTCATTCCATCGACCTACCAAGAGGCAATGGACGCAGAAAGTGCCGACGAATGGAAACTCGCAATGTTAGACAAGTTGAACAGCATTGAGTCGCGCTATGTGTGGACGCCGGTGCCTAAACCGATGAGTGTCAAAGTGCTGACAAACAAATGGGTGTTTGCACTTAAGACCCATTTGCACTTAAGACGAAATGGTGGTGTTTGCCACTACACAGGACCAAATTGAACAAATTCATGCTATGGTGGTGCAAATGTATAATATTGTAAGGTTTGGCCAAATTCGTAAATTTTTGGGTGTAGACTTCAAACCTACAGAGGTTGGAATGATTTTACACCAGAAGAGGTACATCTAGAAGTTAGTGGACAAGTTCCTTGGAGGTACCATTGTGCCAGTATATGCACATTTGGATGTTGGTGTGGCACATAAGTTAAATCTTCTACCAGAATTGGCGTCCTTGAAGCCATTTTGTAAACTGCTGGGAGCATTGCTGTTTATGGCATGGCCTGACATTGCTGTAGCGACGATTATGTGCGCCCAATTCACGTCATATACGACAGATGAGCAATATGGATATCTGTTGACTGTTTTAAGATATCTTCATACCCCACTCGATCAAGCGATCAACATATCGCGTGCTACATAGTGACTTGGTGATTTATTCTGGTGCCTCGTATGGCATGGCAGTGGACAGTCGATGTTCTATCAGCGGATTTGTGTGGACTTTGGGTGGTGTACCTTTAGGATGGCGAACTTATGTCCAGAAGTGCATCTAGAAGTCTACGATGGAGAGCGAGTATGTAGCTATGGTGGCGACTGAGATTGTTTGGATCACGTGGATCATTCACACCACGGTTGCTGTTCTGAAAGATCTGGTTCTGGTTCTGTACGCTGATAACCAGGCGGCAGTGTCATTTGCAAGGAATGACGTCTTAAATCATTGCACCAAACACATTGACGTACGATATCATTATGTTTGACGACTCCTACTGAACAATGAGTCTGTGCTTGTGTTTGTGCGGTCGGAGAAAAACATAGCCGACATGTTCACCAAACACTTGTTGAGGATTAAACTATAGACAGTTACCTGCGTTTTGTGGTTTAGTGTTTTTTGTTCTATTTTTACACATGTTTTTACACACACTTGTTAGTATATATTTTTGCCTATTTTGTTTGATGTATATATATATATATATGTATGATGTGCATAACTTGTAATTTTGGATTTGGGAGGTTTCTATTTATTTTTGGTGTCAATAAAGTCTATTAAGCTTTGGGGGTTTCTTGGACAGGGGGGAAGCATGTTGGGTATTATTTGTCCAAGATAACCAAGTTAAGGTGGTTCTCACTGCTGTGAGTGGCACTCTGTACAGAGTGTGTCACCTATGAGTAACTATCCTTACTAGTTATACAGTCGTCAAGTATGGTTACTATGTTTGTGATGATGTCATTACTTGTCATCATTCTCTTTGATGTTCAGCTTGGCATGATGTGTCATGCTTATCTTCTGTGATGTGTTTCACTGAAATAAATACTGTTTATTATGCCTGTTTGTGCCCACTGTTTGCCCACTGTTTCTTTACTTGCTTGGACAGTCCAGTGAGCATTTTTTGAGAATGATGAAAATCTGAGAGCCTTACTTGCCCAACGACTTTCATCAAGACAACTTTTATCCAGGCTTACCAGTGACGAGAGCCTGCGAGTCAAACAACCAAATCTCTTGTTTCTTCAATTAAGAAGCAAAAGATATTTGGTGTATCTACGGGATCCAGCTGTAACTTGTGAGTACATTCGAATTCCGTGAATTTGAGCCAGTTTGGAGCTTGAATTCGTACTCGCAAATTTCCTGTCGCCTCAGGTCGAGTCGGCCATCTTGACGAATTCCATCGTTAAGATATTTTCTCACCGTATCATGCGTGATTGTGCGATACGATATTATTAATGATAATACTTCACGAGTATTTTCTCGTGATTCTCAGGAAATACCCGAAATATATTTTCAAAGATTAATTTATCGCTTAATCGCTTTTGGCCATCGTCTATGTGAGTAAGACGCTGTAGACGCATTGCAATCGTGTTCCGAAGCTCGGACACGTTGTTTTTTCTGTTTGTTTTATTGAGTGTTTCTCACGTGCGAGCTGTGCGTGTATTCAGTGCCCCGATCCTTCAAGAAGAAGCGATTGCCGCCATTTTCGAGTTCAACTTTGGCGAGAAAACATTGCCAAAGGCAATCAGCCATTTATTTCTATTGTTTTTATTTTGTATATTGATCAAACAAGTTGTTTGATCACTGCGATTTTATAAAGCTAAATAAAATTTGCGCGTGCAATTTTCAAACGAAAATTGTGTTTTCTGTATTATTTTATAAATATCCCTAGACAACGAAAACCGAACACGACACTTTAACTATAACCACTTACGTTTGTGAGAAAATAATGCTGGAATAACAAAGATCTTTTTTTCAAATAATAACTATAATAGTAACTAATTACATTTTTAAAGTAACTTTCCCAAGGCTGTTACAGTTACAATTACAGTTCAATTGTAACTCGTTAGTTTAAAAATTACTTCTTAAATTTGGTATTCACTTACCGTAATTAAATTTATTTATTATTAAAATTAAATGTTTTTAAAAATTATCACATTGTCAAAACGATATGCTACAATAGCCCTATGGAAACCTGAAAACCGGGCATCATTAGTCGTATGCAATGTGATCAATTGTTATTTAATCATCTAATCTAAGATGACAAAATGTCAATTGATACGTAATATTATTAAAGTCCAAATGTGATTCAATAAGTAACTGTAACGTTTGACAAAAAATCGTGTGACCAGTCATCACTAGAGGTCAGTACGAACCCCCGATCACATGATCTCCGGGGCGCGTTCATTCGCACAACCTGAGGGGCTCAGCCACGAGGAACAGTCAGTCTGCAACTGCCGGTCTTAGCAATAAGATAGGTGGTGCAGATCTGACTGTTCCAGCCGTCATTACGATCGGGGCTGCTCAGGACGTGGTGCGTTGGGCGGTGGTCGTGGCACGGTGGTTGAGTGCAGGTATGACCGTCCCACATAGCTGGGATGCTGACAAGCAAAGTTATATGGCTGCGTGGCAATAGCTTTGGCTATCGTCACGTGGCTGGCGAACCGAGAGATGGTAAGCGGGAACGAAACGGTGATGTGCGTCGTGGCCAATAACTAATAAAGGCCTAAACACACAAGTCACGCGTTTGTCTCCGTTTATCCAATAAGTGGTGGAATTGTGAATCTGCCGCGCTGGGGTCCGTGCCCAGCCGACAGTGAAGCAAAACCATCACAATCGTTACAGTTACATGTAAAAATTACTTTTTACTTGTTACAATTACTTAACCAAAAAAATGTCATGTTACAGGTAATGCGTTACTTGTAACATGTTCCTACCCAAGTCTGGCAACTAAGCACTGAACCTCACAAAGAACCCAAAACAAAACACCAAATTCCAACAAAAAAAAACACTTTTCTAGACTGTTGTAAGAAAAAAATTCGCTACTTTCACTATGCATGGTGTGGCCCTGGTGACCACAGCTCAGACTATCGTAAATAGGATAAGTTAAAGCAAGACCATTAGCAGTTGCCTTGGTTTTAGATGAAACATTTAAATGGAAAGTAAAAAATTTACCAGCAATAAATATTGTTGTTTTTGGGTGCAAATCAAGAACAGAACCAGGAATAAACCTTTATTTTTTTTCCTAAAGCTAAGAAATTAAAAAAAAGTATGGTGAATAAAACTAAAAATAGAGAAAACTATTACCAAGAGCATGTGTGTTTGCAGCAAATATTTTAAGGCAACGGACTTTTATCCTGGTAAACTTTGCATATTTAATAAGTATTACTAAACAATTTGTAATAATTTACTTCTACTTCATGTGGTTTGCTATTTAAAGAACTTGCAAAATGTAAACATAATGCAAATACTGAATATTTATTTACTTCTTGTTCCTTTATTCCACAGGAAATTAAATGCTTTGCATTTAAAACTGCTTCTCCTACAATGAGACAGTGTTTACTGTCACCTACATGATTTAAAATTGTCGCCACTGAGAGTGATTGGGCCACATAACACCTGCTTATAGCTATAACCTATCCTAATTAGGCAACCATTTTGCAAACGATCATTGCATCTATATGTCATACAAGTAGCAAATTTCACCCTAATCTAGTTATAATAAAAATTGTTGTAATTCTTTATTCTGCTAACACTTTCTTAATTCCGATTATTTTTCACACACTTGTCTACGAGGCACAACAAAATGAATTAATTAGTTGTCCACCCATCCAAAAACTGCCATAACAACTACTGACAATAATAAATTAAATAAAAATCAATTTGACCATTGACTCAAATAATTGATTTTTTTATTTCTAGCAAAGCCCCATTAAGATACATATCTTTTAAAACAAAATTTTAAATATTTTTAGAATTTATTTGCTTCCCTACTTGCCCGCCTCCGATTCGCATAAAGATAAAGAAATAAATTGATTATTATTTAATCTGCCCCAATCTTAAAACCCAATTCATGTACACAAAATTACTGTTGTTAAGTTTATAGCCTAATAATCCACTTTTTCCCATAGGAAAAAGTTTGATTTTTTCCTTATAAACAATATAAACTTAGATTATTTGGCTAAATATTTAATATAAAAAAAATACAAAATAAAACTTTAAAAAAATTATTTTTTTATTGAATCTAAATAATTCATTTTCTTAGCCGATATTGAGAACTTATCTGTACTTGTCTAATAATTACTTCTATAACTTATATTAAACTTGGTCGATGTTTACAATTATTAATTCCGTCTGTTTTTTCCACACATCAATGAGGCACAACAAGCATGTGAATAAATTAGTCAATTAATAAATTAGTCATTCACCTATCAAAAACTTCCATGACAACTACTTACAGCAATAAATTATGTAAAAATCATTGTGACCACTGCCTCAAATAATTGATTTTTGCTCATTTTTAGCAAAAGCTAATATACTAAAAATATTCCTTTTTAAATTTATTAAATACTAGCTAATTAACCCGATTTCTCTCGGCTGCAGTCCCTGCTTAAGTGTTTACTATACTATCGTTTGTCAGTTGTGTTACGTATTAAGCAATGAAAATGTATTAACCCTGTTTTAGATTTAGTTTCTCAACCTTTGTTAGATGATTTTCGTCTCTCTCTATTCCTGTGTGAGGAACCATGACTGATTGCATTGATTTGTATAAAATTTATATACCTTATTTCACTGTTGCACAGCAGAACATTGCCCGTGAGTGTGCCACTGCCCGTGGGTGTGCCACTGTCCGTGGCACAATGTCATGACACAAATATCTGATAGTGGCCACCTGGTGGCCATAAACCTAATTTATCCGAAATTGGGTTTTATTTATGTTTTTAATGAATTGAAGGAATTTCGAAATTTTTTTTTATAGTTAATCTAGGTTATCTATTAGAAGTATCCTTGCCAAATTTGCTGAAATTTGGATGTAAATTGTGGCTGTATATAGGAGGACATTAACACATACACAAACTTTCAGAAATAGAAGATAGAAAATTTGTATAGAAGATTTGGAGTGCTAAAATTAAATTTAACTTGGATATTTCATAAAGTTTCAAGTTTTAATGTGACCTATTGTCACTGGATCCTCTAACTACAATACATGACCATTAAAAACCAATGAGGTGATAACCAATGGGAGGGAAGGTCTGAAAGCAGTAAGAACAGCTATCTCGCAGCCATTAGAGTGTTAGTTAATTAGAGTACTCACAAGGATTTTTGTGCATTAAAATTTAAAATTAATAAAATTGAGTTAAAAACAAAAATTATTTCAGTCTGTTTTCTTTGAAAACAGTTTACAGCTAAAAATTAGTTGAATTTAATTTATATACTTACTACATTTGGATCTTGATTTGCTTGTTGCACAGAATAAATGATTCTGAGCAAAACAGACGTGACAAAGCAAATGTGAATACGCACATGTGACACTGCGTACGAATGAGATTGTAAATAATGGATATGTGACAAAGCAAATATGACATGTCATTATGTGTTTGTGACAGTAATATTGCAATAACTGGCAATCTGGCTATGGATTCAAAAAATGAGGTCAGCACATGTAAGTTTATCTAAGTTTATAGAGAAAATCAAAGTTATGTCACAAAGCAGTTGAGTTAGCAACATTGATTTTTCTTCTTTAATATAATTTTAAACAAAAATTGTATTTTAAAAAATTTCACTGTCATGAATGAGTCAGGAATTTAGCTGATTGCAGTGCTGATTTGCAGTATCTGCTCTGCCTAGTAAACTATCCATCTTTTTGCCGTCTTTTTGCCTTTGGCCATTCTTTGCATGCTTTGCTGCACGAAAATAAACAATTGCAGACAAAGAAGGTGTGACGGTGATTTTTCCACTAGTCCGCTTTTAAGCTAAACCAGGCAAAAATCAGTTACAAGAAAGGATCTGACTACGTATTTAATCTTTTCTCAAATCATGACAGGATTCTATTAAACCAATTAAACAATTACTAGTTACAAATTAATCACATAAAAATATCAGGTTCAGATCACCATCACTAATAG
>JAQFZU010002061.1:0-10745 GCA_034696185.1 Henia vesuviana | reverse complement strand
GCAACTGCAGTCACTTTGGCTAAATGTCCTTCGAATGTTGCTATGTGAGCAATATTCTAAGATGAAATTAATTAATTAAAAATAATTGTCACTTCACGTTATATAGAAAACATAATCAATACTTTGTACAAATAAATTTCGCGATCTACAACAAGGACTAATATCCTATCGTTAAATACAAAACAAGCAAAATGAACTTGACCCGGACTTCGAATTTGGGATTGACTTTTCGGTAATAAATCTTAAAAAAATAAAAAATCAATGTAAATTAAATTTTAAAAAAAAATGTAATAAACTTACTTGAATGACCACATTCAGGTTCTTCGGACGAACTGCCAAAATTCCATAAAATAACCCAATCTTCAGCGCAGGAGCACAACAATTTCGGTATTGTTCCAATACTTAAGCTTATTGCTGTTATAGACCAAGCGTGACCGTAAAGTATTAACGGCTAAATAAAATTTAATTATAAATTAATTAAAATATCACGTAATTTGAATTTAATATCTGTGTATATACATCTTGTGACAAGTTATCCAGATTCCATAATCCAAGGGCTCCTCGATGTTGGTACGGTATTACGAGATATTTGCCATCACATGCAGGCGAAAAATTATGCATGGCAAACGAAACCTGCAAAACTTGAATCCATTTGATTTTACAGTCCGAACTGTCTACTTCTTGATTTCCAGATGCAACCATTTCACTGAAAAATTATATTTATTAATTTTAATATTTAATTATTTATTAAAATCAAACAAACCTATCCATTTTTTTTGCTTTTTTTCTTGTCTTTTATCACTCGATATTACTGTAATTTAAATTTTCTTCTCAGTTTATCCCCCTCAGCGGCAAATAATCGTTATTAACTCACAAACCTTTAAATTAAATCATAAACATTTTGGCGTCGTTCGTCGTCATGGTAACAAACATCACATTGAATTCGTCTGTTCTCCAATGCTATTCTGCAGCAATGGTAGGAATTGATCCATATTTTCCAGTTTTTATTAACCGAATAATAGAAGTGGATTGATTTAACAAAAGCAAGACCTTCAAACTATTTTGAATTTATTTACTTTATTGCTTAGTACATAATTTTCTCACTAGATGCTTACGAAGATGGCGGTTGCTGACAATAGTAAAAAACAATCGTAATCTCAATCGAAAACAATCACATAATGTATTATGGATCTAACAGAATGCTTAAGAAATTTGAATTTACATAAAGGTATTCACACACAATAGAAATCATAAAAAGTCAAAACTGAATGAGCAATTTAATTATTCAAAGCATCAAACGACAATACAAATACCAATAACGAGGAAGAAGAAGAGAAATTATTTAAAAAATATTACACAGAATGGAAACAAGAAATTCATCAGCATGATAAATCCTATCAAAGCATTCCTAGATTTTACTTCAAAGTAATCGAATTCGAATTTTCATAATAAAATTACTAAATAAATTATTTCATCTAAAATTACAGCTTCCAAGCGAAGATGATGTTTTATTACAAAAGTTACGTGAAGAATCGAGGTAAAAATCAGTTTTAAAACATAAAACTTAAATACGAAAACAAACTACTAATTCCCACAGAGCTGCATTTTTACAAAGAAAAAGCAAAGAACTTCTAGAAAATGAAGAACTGAAGGTTTAAAAACTCAAAATTATAGTAATTAAATAAAAATCACGTTTAAATTTTAACAAATTTCAGAATTTATGGATGCTTTTGGACAAACATCAAACACCACCTCAAATAACGGACGAACAAATGATAGATTATGATAATTTTTTGAAAGTGGCTGAAGAAGCGGGCCCGAAATGCAGGTTAAAATGTTTTTAAAAAAATATTAAAAATTAACAAAAATAAAATTTTTAAAAAATTTTTTACATTTTAGACAATATTTCAAAGCAAAAGTGTTTGGAAAAATCTACCAAAACGACTCTTACGGGCGTATTTCAGTGATGCAATTTTTTAACTACGTAATGAGAAAAGTTTGGTTAAACCAAACTAGAATAGGCTTATCGTTATTTGATGTAGCGGGACAAGGCCATCTTAAAGAGTCAGTAAGTAAAATTAAAAAAATAAAAATAATTCGCAAATAAAAAATAAAAATTTTCTTTTAGGATTTAGAAAATTACATAACTGAATTAATACCAACACTTCCACAATTAGGCGGATTAGAAAAATCATTCCATTCATTTTACGTATGCACAGCAGTGCGTAAATTCTTTTTCTTTCTCGATCCGCTACGGACCGGGAAAGTGAAAATCCGAGATATTTTAGCATGCAGTTTTCTAGACGATCTATTAGAACTACGAGACGACGATTTACCGAAAAATATTCAAGAATCAAATTGGTTTTCAGCACCATCGGCATTAAGAGTTTACGGTCAATATTTGAATTTGGATAAAGATCACAATGGGATGTTAAATAAAGAAGAATTGGCTCGGTAAAAATCCATTAAATCGAATTTTATGGATTTCAATTTAATGTTTATAAATTTCAGTTTTGGTACTGGTTTATTAACACCGGTCTTTATCGATCGAGTATTTCAAGAATGTCTCACTTTTGATGGAGAAATGGTAAATTTCGATTTTCTCAAATATTTAAATTAAAATTTTCATTTTTTAGGATTACAAAACGTATCTCGATTTTGTATTGGCGTTAGAAAATCGAAAAGAACCGCAAGCACTTCAATATTTATTCCGGATATTAGATATTGAGGGAAAGGGTTATCTCAATGTGTTTGCTCTTAATTATTTCTTTAGGGTAAATTTCATTAAATCGTAAAACTAGGAAAGTTTTAATTTTTGTTTTTGGATATTAGGCAATTCAAGAACAAATGCAAATACAAGGACAAGATCCCGTTTTCTTTGCCGATGTTAAAGATGAAATTTTTGATATGGTTAAACCAAAAGATCCATTAAAAATCACACTTCAGGATCTGATCGATTGGTGATTTAAAATTTTTTCCTTTTTCAAATGTTATGTTAAGAAATTTTATAATTTAGTGGTCACGGAGATACCGTTATAAGCATATTGATCGATTTGAATGGATTTTGGTCGTATGAAAATAGAGGTTCGTCAATACCCGAAGCATCGGATGAAGCCGAAGTTTGAAACCAATATTTTTGTATTATTTATACACAATTTAATTAATTTCAAACTTGAGAGAAATTAAATTCACTCGTTTCATTTCCACAATGTGTCTTGTATTTGATACATAAACAGAAAAAATCAGATAATTATAAATAATAATAACAAATATGACTTCAATTGGTTACTCAAATAAAGAAACTGGCAAATTACTATTCAAGCGTTTACCAGTTGCTTTATTTAAATAACTTTTATCGTAATATAATCAGTATATTGAATCATTTCAATCAATAAACATAAAATCACTTAATAGTGATTCAATACTATCTGGAGTGGCATTTTTAAATCATAGATTCCTTCAACTTATTCTAATGAATTCAGCATGAGTAATTGCTTCAATACTTTGGTCTGACTCGTTTCACGAATTTCACCAGCCAAAAACATTTCGTCAACAACACTATAAACCTGTTTCAAAGTTTTGGAATATTTTAAGAGGAGAGGAAAAGTATAAAAATGGTGTATTAAATACCTTATAGAAATTGAAAACTAAATCCAACTCGCACACATTATGGAAATATTCGTTTAAAACCTCAACAAAATTATGAATCGCTTCCAAATATGCCAGGTTATTGTCGTTTATATCGACGCAGATACAGAAATATAATCCTGCATATCTTCGATACACGATTTTGAAATTTCGAAACTGAAAATTAGTAATAAATAAATTTAATTTTACGCTCGAATAACAATTAAGCTAAATCGAACCTCGACGAAGTTTGTGTGTTTTGCATCTCTCACTGTGACAACAGCGTGAACTTCTTCTATTAACTTCTGTTTCTCGTCATCGTCAAAATTCATGTACCATTTCGCTAATCGAGTTTTTCCAGCTCGGTTTTGGATTAATATGAATCTAATCTGTAAATAGCATAAATTAGTTTAAATGGTTGTAATAATTATTGCATATCTTACCATTTCTACAAAAATGAACTGAAATCGAATGCTGAAGTCAAGTAATTTTTGATATAGGAGACTACCGGGATCGGGAGACTACAACATGAGAGACAACCTGACTCCGTCTAGAGCTGAAGAGGAAAGGAAGCAAACGGTAATAAAACGGCGCTAATGTTATAATTCTGAATTTAAACTGTGGGTGGCGCTTGAATAACATAACTAACTTAACACGTGCATAGTGAAAGAAATTAGTTGATCGGCTTTTTAAAAGACTTTGCAGCTGAGAAAGTATTATACATTTAAAAAGTTGTTGTTTGAATAAGAAGGATACTCAATTGTCATGGACGAAGCGCGAACTCGTGTCACACTGAAAGAACACGGTGTAATTAATGTATGGAAATTTGTATTCTCAATCATACATTTGTTTTTAATAAGTTTTGTATTCTTTAGAACAGAGCTAATGATTTCCCTGGAACTTATGAGGGATATAATGATGTATGGGACTTCGAAAAATTTAAAAAAGTAAAACGCGAAAAGTTTTGATAATTGTATATTATTATAACCAAATTGAATTTCAGAATTTTAAAATTGAATTTATTCGAATGGAAGATAATGTACTTGAATTTGATATGATAGGCGTAACATTTGCCATAGCAAATGCATTTCGGAGGATCTTAATAGCCGAAGTAAATAAACAAAACAAGTTAATGATTTCGATTTAATACTAATACAATTTTAGATTCCAACGATGGCCATTGAAAAAGTTTATATTCATAACAACACTTCTGTTATTCCCGACGAAGTTTTAGCCCACAGATTAGGTTTGATACCATTTAAAGCTGATGCCAGATTATTTGAGTACAAACAACCCGGTATTTTATTGACAGTAACAATTGAATGCACAAAACTTTACTTTATTAATTTGCCTTAGATAACGTTGATGGAACTCAAGAAGACACATTACAATTTGAATTACAAGTTCGTTGCAGTAAAAAGCCACAAGCATTAAAAGATGCAACTTTAAAAGATGAATTATATCTCAATCACTCAGTTTATTCTGGACACATTAAATGGATTCCAATTGGAAATCAAGAATCAACGGTAAATAAAAAAACATTAAATTTCTAAATTAATTAAAACTAAATTAAATAATTTAATAATAGTATCAAGAAGAAGACATTGGTCCAATTGATAAAGACATTTTAATTGCCAAATTACAACCAGGCCATGAAATAGATCTTAAAATGCATTGCATTAAAGGAATTGGACAGGATCACGCTAAGTTTTCACCCGTTTGTAAGTAAAAGTTTTAATTTTAATATTATTTATGTAATCGATTTCAATTGCAGCTCCCGCTGGATATCGAATGCTTCCTGAAATAATATTATTAAAACCCATAGTAGGTGATGATGCAATTCGACTACAAAATTGTTTCTCCAAAGGTGTTATTGGAATCGAAGAAACTGAAAGTAAATGACTCATAAGTTTTTTAATTTTTTAATTTATTTAAATTTACTTTTAAGATGGAAAAGAAGCCAAAGTTGTCAACGCACGAATGGATACGTGCAGTCGTAACGTACTAACGCAGGATGATTTAAAAAATTTTGTCCAAATGCGAAGAGTTAAAGATCATCTCATATGTAAGTACCAGGAATATTTAATTAAATAAAAGATTTATTTGTTTAAATTTAAAAGATTCAATCGAATCTACCGGAGCTCTTCAACCCGATGCCTTATTTCTGGAGGCCATTGGGGTATTAAAACGAAAATGTAAAATGTTTTTAGACGAGTTAGAATGTGATCAATAAAATTCATTGACAGTAGTACATAAATTTTAATTATTCCATATTTTACCATTTCATTTTATAAATTTAAATTAAGGCAAATTTAGGAACCTCCATTACATCCACACCCATTACATAAGTTTATACCTGTACAAAAAACAGGTATAATTAAAAGGTGCAAACAATGTATTTAATGTGCATTTAAGATACAATTTCCAAGTCTAAATGTTGCAAGATTAAGAATTAAGTACAATTTATCCAATTTCAAGTAAGTAAATCCAAAAAAAAAAATTAGAATAAATATTACAAAATTTGCTAACACAAAATGTAAAAATATAAAATTATTAAAGTAAAAAACTGTACAATGTTTATTTATACAACTTTGGTTACATGAATATAAAAATTATATTTAAAAAAGGGTTAAAAATTGGTCCTCGAAACAATTTCATGTAAAAATGCATTAAAAAAGCTATAATAAATGTAAAAAGTAAGTGAAAATTAAGGCAGTTATTCGATTCGCTTTCAAAAAAAAAACTTGTTTGTCAATTTGCAAAGTGACTGTTAAAAAGAGTTTAAAACCACACAACATTAAGAATAAAAAAAATAATTAATAATAATGTTAAATCTGACTAGTTACATTTAATTAAAATATATTTTTTTATACTCTACTATCTATATTAATATCTCCAATATTGACAACTAATTCACTAAACGAAGGGCGATCTTTTGGGCTTGGAGACCAACATTTTAATATAACCGACTGCAAAGCCTTTGGACATTCGTCCGGCATCGGCCATTGAACCGAATTTAATTTCAAATATTTCAGATAAGCTTCGTCCGATTTATCAGCGTGTGGTAAATCGGCCTGGGTACAAACTTCCCACATAAGTACGCCAAACGCCCAAACATCAGATTTAGTCGAGTACTCGTCTTCATAGACAGCTTCGTACGGCATCCATCGAATGGGAAGCAACCGGTTACGAAACGAATAATATTCGGATGCGTAAGTATCACGAGAAAGGCAAGAGTTTGAGATTTTTATATCCAATTTGGAAGTTACGAGGCAATTTCGTGCAGCTACGTCGCGATGAATGTATCTGTGGTTCGATAAATATTCCATTCCTTGCGCTATTTGACTGCACATTGAGATTATTTGAGCTGCGTTTAATCGAGGTGGTCGTGGACTTTTACGGGGATTTTCTTTACGAGTTGCTAACAGAAATTGTTTCAAGTCACCCTGCAATAATAATAATTAGAATCTTGTAGAAATTATTTAATTAAAATTAAAATACAGACCCAATCGCTGTATTCCATAATCATGAAATGTGGATCCGCTTCTCTACACATGCCGAGAAGTCGAGCGATGTGTTTGTGCGATAATTTACTATACATATCGATTTCTCTTTTGAAATGGAAATTGTTTCCATCTTCTCTTAATTGTAAGGATTTAACCATAACAATAGTCTCCGACTCACCGTCTTGAATTCCGTGAGCTTTAGCGAGAAATACTTCGCCGAATTCACCCTTACCTAAATAAATTAATTAATTAAAAAAATATATATTTTGGTATTTTTTATTTTTACCTAATAACATGACCGTGTGCACGTCGTGACGTGGAAATTGTAGATGATCGTAACTGTATCGACTCTTTCTCGAGTTGTGAGAATGTGCTGAACTGTGTGAATGGCCATCACCGTCACTTTTGATATTTTCTTTAAATTCTTTACCAGAATTCCTGCCTCTGTCTTTAAGTTCGGCATCGTTAACGATGTCGCCATTTTCAGTTGCTTTGTTTTGTTCTAAAAATTATTTTTTTTAAATAATTAAGAATAAATTTTAAATGTTTTAATGGAACCTTCTGATTCTTGAAGAAGTGCGGTTTTCATTTTAGCACGTCTATATCGACACCATACGATTAATCCAATCACTAATACGAGATAAGCAGTCGCTGCACTCAATGTTATGATAATAGTTTTAGTCATAACATCTTCCTCTTCTCTTCCACCTCTACTTCTACCGGCCGCCATATCGCGATTTGCAGTGTAATTTTCGGCACCTTTGAATAATATGTAAAAAAAATCAAATAATATTTATAAAATTATTAAATCACTTACTTCTTACGACCATACTAATTTCTTCTCTTTTAAATCCACCGCTATTACCAGCCGTGCAGCCGTATTTCCCTTGATCGTCCATGTGCACCTCGTTAATATACAACGTTCCATTCTCCATCACCGAAAATCGTTTCTGATCGAAGCCATTGACTATGCTATTTTTATCCCATTGAATCGTTGGCAACGGATCGCCGTAAGCTCGGCAATGAATAACTACTGGATACCCTTCGTAAGCTTGAATGTCGTAAGGTTTGACGGTGAATTTTGGAGCAACTGTAATGAACAAAAATTATTTTAATTTATTTGAAAATTAAAAAAATGTTAATTTAATACCAATAACATCGACTTGAATTGTAACGTTGATAACCCCTTGAAAATTCGTAGCTACGCACGTATATCTTCCCCTGTCTTCTGCTTTTACTGGCTCGAAAAATAAAGTTCCATTTTCGTCTCTTATGTGGCTCGGCCATTCGAACATGCGCTGACCTTCCTTGATCCATCGTATCGTCGGTTTTGTAGCTCCCCGGCCTTTACAGTAGATTTTGGCGTTTGAATTTAATTCTAATTTCTTATTTACTGGCACGGGAAAAAATTTCAATTTCTCTAGAAATTTTAAATCAAAATTCAAACTCGTTTTTTTAAAAAAAAATTAAATTAAAATTACCTTTAACTATTAAAGCAGCGGGTTTTGAATGTATAACTGGAAACCCCGTTGTATTAACTACACAAACAAATGAACCGTTGTCACTCAAATGAATGGAATTAATTCGCAAAGTGCCATTATGATGATGAATATTAAAATGAGGATTGTCTTCACGCAAACTTTTATCATCTTTCAACCACGAAACGATTGTTATTGGATATGGACTTCCTTTATATTGACAATATAATTGAGCACTTTCACCTTCTTCGACTGATATGCTAATGGGATGAGTGACTATTGACGGCGAAGCTAGAAAATTTATTTATTTGAAAAAATAATAAATTTTAAAATAAAAAAAGTTTTATTACTCGAAATATAAAGTTGAAAATGATGATGTCTTTTATTCGCTAAATTTTCAGCAACGCAAGTGTAATTTCCCTCATCTTCATGCTTCGCCGAAGCGATTATCAAACGTGATTCATCGACCCTTATTCTACCTGTATCGGAAATCACCTGCAAAATATAATTTCCTTCAAACTCTACTTTTTAATTCTCAGATAAATACAATAAATACTTTTCCATTCGGATCTTCCCACCACATGTGTGGTCTCGGATAACCAGATGGCTGAATGCAAGTCATTTCGAAATCTTTATTCTCGGCTATTACCGTCAATTTATTCGGTCTAACCGACGGTTCAAACGTGTTACCATCCATATCACTGAGCACTAAAAATCCAACATAATTTTAACAAATTTAAATAAAATAATTATTTTCTCCAGAAAAGGTTTTTCACCTGCAATTCGCAATTCAGCTGTATACGTTTGTATCGGTTCATCTTTACTCACTCCTTTCACTCCAACACATTTATAAAACCCTTCATCAGCTCCACGCACTCGATGAATTAGTAATGATCCATTAGCGAAAATCGTCATCCTAAACAAAATATAAAATAATTTAAAATTCCTTTTATAAAACAAAATAAATTCGAGGCATGAAAAATACTAAATAATAAATCAATTTTTATACTTTCAAAACCCAAAAAAAAATTCATTAAAATAAAAAACAAATTGGAAATCCACATTTCATTAGCAGCTGATATCTTGAGAGACGTAACTGGAAATGCCACATCCACCCACAACCTAATTACTCCGAGAAACTCTCCTCGACTTTCACTCAGTGTGCGTCTTCTTAATTGAATTACTGCCGCACACTCAGCCCTATTCCCATCACCTCCACAGCTGAAGAGCTTTCAAAGTGTTCTTAAGAAAATAGGGAGAAAGAAGAGCAAACTCGAGGACATACAATTATTTCGCACGAATCAGCTAAAAATTCCTCAAGGAATTGCAAGCTCAGTTTGATCATAATTTTTCTATTCATTATCACTATTGATGGTGAAAAAGCACAAATTAATTGCATCGAGGGTGGGGCAAAGAAAAATAGTGTTTCAAGTTGACCGGAAAATCAATAAAAACGTCAAGAGAAAAGAGACGAGCAGCGAAAATCCGATTGGTTTTTCTATTCTTCGCAACTTAGTGCCTAAAGAATTCCTATCACGTCACTTGCAACTTACATCAAACATAATCTCACCTTGAATTATTGGTCAGTGGACCTTCGTCTCTCATGTACCATTCCGTTATTGCAGCATCTTTATAAACGCAATCGAATTGCGCAACTTCGTTTTTCCGTACGGTTAAATCTTTCGGTAATTGGATTATTTGAGCGGCCAAAGGATCTATAAAAAAATAATAAAAATTTTTTTATTTAATTATTTTATTTTTTTTTAAAGACGACTTACGAGGTAAAATCAATGGGAAATTTATGGTACTATCGACAACCCCAGCATCATTTGTAGCTCTACACGAATAAATTCCATTTTCATTCGCAGATATATCGAATAAATGTAATCTTTTGTTCTTAATTGTCGTTCTATTATTGCGAAATAATCGTACGCTGTTACGATACCACTCGACGTGCATTTCAGGATTTCCATCCACTTTGCATTTCAAAATAAGCTCATCGCCCGTCTTGATTTCATCACTGGTCGCTGGAGATTGAAGAACAACTTCGGCTTCCTCTTCAATCCCTAAAAAAAATATTTGTTTTAAACATTTTTTAAAAAATCCTAATTTATATTTCCGTATTAGAATTACA
>JAQFZU010002060.1:0-10749 GCA_034696185.1 Henia vesuviana | reverse complement strand
CCCTTGGAGCATTATGTAATTTATGGATGACCCCAATAACAGCCTGGAACACGACACTTGGGGGCCTGTCCGGAATTTTCAAGTGTAATTTATTCCGCAAAACGAATTTCTCAAACAAAACTTTCAAATTATTTATTTTCATAATTTTTCAACTTTGTTTATTAAAATTCAAAATGGCTCAAAATATCGCACCCAAGGATATTTTTGATACGAGCAGCAGGATGTCACTGCCTGAGGAAATAACATAGACTTGGCAAAATCCGAGGCTTGAGGGCACTACCTCATTTAATAAAGGAGAATTAAATTCTCAAACTAAATTATTAACCTTGAGTTTGAGACAAGAAGAAAAAAATATTTCCAATTGAAGTGTGCCGACCGAGAGTCCCAAAGAAGACTAAAAGATCACATGAAGAATTAGTGAGACTCCTCGACGCTGAATTGGCCAACCCTGGCCAATCAGGATCAACTGAAAAGAATTACCAGAGAATTACTGGATTTTTGTCTGAAAATTTCAATGCACAAGATACCCGTACTATGGATTTATTAAGCCAAGTAGCAGCGAAGAGAAGATGTCTTACTTGTTAATACCTCTCAGAATACCAGTGCTATCACAACTAGGACTAATAGTACACCAGTGGGGAGTCTGCCCCAATTAAATATTATTCCGCAAAGTCAGAATTACCAAACATCAACACCAATACAGGGTTTAAAGGATAGTGGCAAAATACCACCACCACCTTCACTATGACGTTCCAATGCATTTCCTGCCCTTCCTACACCGTTCAACGTAAACGCACCCGTCAAATACTGATCGCACGCAAGTTCTCGAAATGAATTGGACTTGGAAGTCGAATTGGCAGAAGCGCAAACTTAAGCCAGTCGCAACGAGCGCACTTTCAACTCTTGGGTGCTGCGAGATGCCTTTGCGATGAGGAACCGAGTCGATGATCCGGCAATAGGAAGTCTAGCCAATCAAAACACCGCATGGTTAGGCGACCCGAACCAGTATTTACTTAACCCGAAAAATAGACGGAGTATGCAGCAAGTGTTATTGAAGTTTGAGCGTATCGATGAACAAGAAAGAATCGCCAACGACGAACGAAAGAGAATCACTGATGATGAGCGAGAACGAGTAGCCGACGAAGAGCGGAAAAGGATTGCCGACATCATGAAGCGGCAGAACAAGTTCTGTAAGCCGCAGTAAACTTATCTTCCATGGCGAGATTGGTTCAAGAAAAGAACGATTTATGCACTAAACGTGCAGGACACGTTGCGTTTGTCCCACAGCTTCCGGTAGATGCTGCAGGAAAGCCAATGCCTCGGATTGAAAAGATAAATGACGAAGCATTGGTAATACTAATAACTCAATTACCTAAGTCCAAACCCAATATAAACAATGCGAACTTAACTCTTTTATTTCGACCGTACAAACAAGGGGGCAGTACCACGTCTACTAGAGATTGTGGAGCTACGTCCTCAAACGTAAATCTGACCGATAACCGAGGTACGACTACGCAAGAAGAGAGAAAACCTCTGCAACAGCCGATTCCCCATCTGCCAGGAAGATTGAGACCCATGCGATTGAATATTGAGTCCGACCATTTCGACCCACTTATTATGGCCGTGAACCAGTTCACTACAATCCTACGTGTGCAACAATTTATCACGTTAAAGATGAACATTCCTGTTGAGACGCAGATTCTCTCTTTCGATCAGATGTTGTTGGAACCTAACTATAACCTCGAATATTATGTTATCCAACACAATGATACCTTCTGGGTAAATGTTGAATTGAAACCAGAGGCAGATGAAGAGATGCCTCGGGAGCCATCACCAGATCTAGACCAGCATGATGACCCACCCTTACAAAGTCTATGTCCATTGGTCCAGAATCACCGACATCGGGCTAATCAATTTCGACCCGAGTCGCCATACAGATGGCCAACTCGAAATCCGGAGCAAAGCCCAGAATACACCGGAGACCAAATTGTTTCTAATAGAGAACAGCCTGCTCAAACAGCTGTGCAAGCCTCAACTATTCCAAACTTGAAGGAAGAACTGCAGCGTGAGTTCTCCGAATGGACACCGCACCTCCTTCCCACAATGAAATCAGAGTTGAATCAACTTTTGAAAAGCAGTGTGGCAAAGTATGGGATAACATCAAGAAATATTACCCGACCAAGAGGACTTTGTTGGGACCGATGGTCCACATGGAAGTTCGACAGGACGTGGGAAGCAGGCAACCGATTCTTAATAGAGGCCAAGAGAGCATCTAGCCGAGCAGAAGTGACGTCACAAGAGTGTCTCGAGCAGGCTATTCCAAATATGCACACAAGAGAAGCTCGAGAGTGGTTTGACAGAAGTGTATTTACAGATTGGGATGATTTTGTTGAGCAGTTTATCCAGCAGTTCGGCGGCCAAGCCAAAGACATGAAGAAGCACACGAGTCGTCTGAAGCAGATTCTCGGTGAAGATCTATGTGCCTATGCTAATAGAGCCAACGTTTTATTTCAAGATTTAAATACACCAATTAGCGACATAGATAAAGATCTCTGCTT
The DNA here is from genome assembly GCA_034696185.1 of Henia vesuviana. Taxonomy (NCBI): domain Eukaryota; kingdom Metazoa; phylum Arthropoda; class Chilopoda; order Geophilomorpha; family Dignathodontidae; genus Henia; species Henia vesuviana. Next base: position 8,191 of record JAQFZU010002060.1, on the reverse strand, counting down.
CAGACAAGGCCTGAGCATTTACTCAGAGCAAATTTTAACAAGATTGAACGCCCTGAATAATGAGTCTTTTAAATCGTTATATAGTTTATTTTGTTGAAATTACGAAGAAGTAAGAACTCAATACTACGCTGGATTAAATGAAAAAGAGTATGAGGCACACGTAGACCTTCGTGCAGCTTTCGGAAAGCTATGTAAGAAGACAGAAGGGGTAATGTGTCCTCCATTATACTTGCAAATGGAGACCGTCGTAGCTTCTTTAAAAGAAGAAAAAGGAGCTAAGTCTATTTCCTTACCTGTAAATAAATTCAAAACTCCAAAGAAGGTTGGTTTAACCACCTTAGCTGCGGAAATCGTCAAAGCTGACGAAGAAGACTCGCTGACTGAGGAAACTAGTGACAAGAAACATACGGCACTGATCGTGAAAGAGTCGAAGAGTGACTCTGATGAAGACCTAGAGGTTTGGCCAGTCCATCTCCAAGATGAAGATGGTGAAAGTTATACCCACTCTGTTTTCATCGCTGCCCGAATCACCAGCTTCAAACCTGACGATAAGAAGACCGACCAACCGGTCAGACAGATTCCCAAGAAGTGGGAAGATAGAAAAACAGAGTGCAAAACTAGTACTAATGTACGTAAACCTTTTGCTAGACCTGTTGACAAGCGATATTCTGTCGAGAAAACCATTTGCTTTCGGTGCGGTAAAGATGGCCATTGGGCCAAAGACTGCCCCGATAAATTAAAGGACCCCAATGTCCGTATGCGGGCATTAGACGCCAAGGTAGCAACCTTAGTAACTACTATCGACAAATCGATGGCAGAACAAACTAAATGAGATGCCAAACAAACCAAACGGGACGCTGAGCTCACCGCGCAAATCGCCCAACTATCCGAGCAATTTGCAAAAGATGCGAAAATGCAGTAGAAGAGCCATCAGAGGGGCCTCCTACTGCAAAGACCTCGGAAACCGATCAGCCTATACTGATTACCTCTGTTAAAGACGAAACAACCAATTCTCCAACACCAACTGTTGCTTTTACACAAATTGTGGAAATTCTGAAAAATGATTATTTGAGTGATAATGTTTTCTTGTTTAGCGCTTAAATAATACAAACTGCAGGGTCAAACCCAATCACTGATGAGGAGTTGAAGCAGGCTCCAGGTTGGATCCAAACTCTCCCAGTTAACATTGATGCAAATCCAAGCATGGATCGCTGTTTCAAAGTCATGTCCAATACCAAGCGTGATGGTCTATGCTTAATGCCATTAAAAATAAATACGCATAAAGTATTTGGCGTACTTGATTCAGGAGCGAGTAGATCGGTAATTTCCGATAATCTACTTGAGGCATTGGGATTTGTACGACGTGTAGTACCCTTGAAGAATATTAATATTAAAATCCAAATCGTGAGTCACGAGACCCATCCATTAAGAATGGTAGAACTCCAAATGGACTGGGAACGAGGCGTAATCGACCATATTTTCTTGGTGATCCCCAATGAACAGCATTTACTGTTGCTCGGGAACAACTTTATGAGAATTCTGAAAATTCAACCGAATCCTATAACAGGAAGTTGGAACTTCACTGATCGAGGAAAGGAACATTCATTACCCGTCGTTCCGGAGAAGATCCAAAGTTTACAGACTCCAGAGGAATATGAAGTGGGTATAAAAAAATATATATATAGGAATACACCTGCGAAATGCCAGATCCAGAACCGAAAGTCGACCATATCCAGAAGTTAGTTAACGAAGCCAACATAGATCAAGAGAAAGCAGCTCAATTAGAGTGTCTGCTACAAAAATTTGAAAAGAATATTACGACCAAGCCAGGATGGACTCATAAAGTGCAACCCAGCATAGAGCTTACGAGTAATAAGCCCATCCGTGTGCCGTTCTGTGGTTGGAATCCGCAGAAAAGACAAATAATAAAAACGATTTGTCAGGATATGTTAGATCTAGGCATGATTAAACCAGCCACAGGAGGATACGCCATGTGGATTGTTCTCATGACTAGACCGGGATGCGACCCGAAACTCTGTATTGATTATAGACCCTTGAACGTTGTCACAAAAATTGATCTTATTCAGATGCTTTCTATAGAGAGTATCTTAAATGGATTAGGGGTTTTTGAATGGATCTCAACTTTAGATCTTGTAAAAGGATATTGGCAGATAGAGCTAGTCCCTGCTGATTGTGACAAAACAGCGTTTTACTCTCCAGTAGGAAGACTGATGTTTGTGATGATGCCATTTGGCCTGGTGAATGCTCTATCGACATTCCAGAAACTGATGGGAGATTACCTACAAGACTGTATGGATCATTATACGAGAGTGTATCTGGATGATATTATTACTTTAGCCAGAGATTTCCTCGAACATCTCAAGCGACTTGATCGTGTATTGTGAGCACTGGCCAATGCCGGCTTGAACGTATATCCGCAAAAGTAATTTTTGCCAAAAAAGGGTGAAATTTCTCGGCTATATGCTTAGTCCAAAAGGCATTCAAGTTGACCCCGAGAAAATAAGGGCAATTACCCAGTATTCAGCTCCAACCAACGTTTACAAAGTTTTCTTGGGATGATCGGGTTTTTCAATCGTCTTCTACCTGACTTTTTGACAATCGCCGCTTCGATTACGTCCTTGCTGAAGAAAGCAGAAATATCTAACTGGACTGCAAAGTGCCAGATTGCGTTTGAAAAGCTAAAACTGCTGTTGGTAAAGGCCTAAGTAATGCCCCTCTCCGATCTCACAAAATTGTTCGTTTTACACACTGATGCGAGTTGAGTCAGGTTAGGTGTGGCATTATTGCAGTTGAGAAAGACCAAAGATGATCTAGATGACAAATTACGCAAACACCCTTGTATGTTTATCAGCAGGAAGTTGCAGGGTGCGGAAAAGAATTACTCAGCCACAGAACTCGAGTGTTTGGCAGTAATTTGGGCCATTCAAAAATTTAAGCCTTACTTGGAATATACCAAATTTACTGTTCAAACGGACCACCAAGCCCTTAAATGGCTGATGACCCTTAAAGAACCATCAGGAAGGCTGGTGAGGTGGCAGCTTGAGCTCATGGCATACGATAACGTTATAGAGTATAAAGCCGGCAAGCATAATTTTGTGGTCGATGCTTTATCGCGAGCACCTGTGGACAACTTACCTGAAGAAGAATCTACTTCTGATGATGAAGATCATCTCCCATTTTGTCCAATGCCAGTGAGAAGATGGAAATTACGAAATTCCAACAAACTTCCGGAAGAGGTAATTAATGAGGAAAACGAGCAACATCTTAGAAATTATTGGTGCAGAGTTTATCTTTCGAGAAATGAGGAACCAGAAACAGAAGTACGAAAAATACAGTTTGGGAATAACCCACGAGAAAATTGTCTGTAATGGTGAATCAAGTAGCCACGGAGAGCATGGCAATTCCACCTATGCAACAAGAGATTGTCGATGCTCAGAGAAGAGACGAATTCTGTCTCAGGTGGATTGATTTTATTGAAAGAGGAAGTTATCCCGAAGACATTGGTTCGGCTCGACAAAAGGAAATGTTTGAGCACAATCCATCCGATTTTCTCATCAAACAAAATCTGCTGTTGAAACATCATCCAACCTACGTGGACGATGTGAGCAAGGCGGTAAGTTCACTTAAAATAGAGGTTTTGAAGGCACTCAAAGTTTGAGTTATGAGGACTTTACATGGCCATCCACTTGCCAGTCATGCGGGAGTGATGAGAACGCTGTATCGTGCGCGTCAACTTTATCACTGGCCATGCATGAAGGAAATTGGGAAATTAGGAAATTTGTTCGAGGTTGCAACAGATGTCAGGTCTGTAAGTTCCAACGGAAACAGAGGTATGATCCAATTTCACTAGGTCCTTACGTCCCATTCGCAACTTGGAGCATACACTTAATGGAACCGAAGCCCACAACAAAAAATGGATTTTGGTACATTCTCGTTATCATGGATGTAGCAACCCGGTGGCCGGATGTATTTCTTCTCAAAAAGCCCACCACAACGAAGATTGTCGAATGCATTTATGATGTAGTGTTAAGATTCGGATTCCCAGACAAAATTATATCCAATAACGGACCACAGTTTGTTTCTAAAATTTATGCGATTTTTTGTGATAATTTAAAATTGAAATGTCACATACCTCGACTTACAACCTGCAGGCAAACCCTATCAAACGCTTAAATTGTGATTTTAAGTATTGTCTCGCAATATTCACAGATATTCACTCCCGATGAGATGAATTTTTGCGAGAAATAACTTTTGCAATGACAACAACCATTTCCAGAACACGTGGGTTCTTGCTTGCGTATTTGAATTTTGGTTGGAAACTTCGTGTTCCATGGGATGTTCGCCCACCAGATTCAGTGATGGCTGTCAATCCAGCTGACCCACATGAATATGTCAGACGTTTAGAACAAACGGTAAATGATACGTACCAGCACATGATTGGTCATTTACTCGATGCTCGGGAGCGAGAGCGCTGAAATTCTGTAGAAATTCCATTTATAGATTTTAAAGTAAATGATTTGGTGTGGAAACAAACCCACGTGTTGTCTGATGCGTCTAAATGGATTACAAGTGGCCTTTCTGACCAACGTAACGGTCCCTATATTATTACAAAAGTCCATGGAGGTGGTTTCTTTGCTTTGAAAAGGTTGGTCGACAATGTAATTCAGAAAGCGATCAATGCAAGGGATTTGTCATTATATTTTCCACAGTTTCCGCAAGAAACTTGGTGCGAGAATCAAACAGAATCTTGAAAGAATGCTCCAACAGTCAACTCACTAGCCTATCCCAGTGACTTCACCGACTGCGTCTCCTAAGACTGACTGGTCCTAGCCGGAATGGCATATTCCCTTTTCAAAAAAGGAAAGCAGGAGAAGGCCACGCTGCAGAGATGAGGGAGGTGTTACAACATGAGGCCAGGGAGACATTGCAGGCAGCAGCCGAAAGAAATTCGAAAAGACAACGAACTGGTCGATCCACTGATCGTGGACATTCATGTTCTAGCCGTGAATATGGAAGTTCATATTACCCAAGCCAACAACAAGATCTCCGATCGAAGCTGACTCAATCAAGAAGCGGGAAGGGAGGATTGCGATCATCGAAACCGACTACTGACAGTCTAGGGATCATTCCTCCTAGACGATCCTCTGTGTTTGGGTCTACCCTTATCGTAGAAATCCAAAATTGAAGCTTGTCGGAGCCAGAAAGCTAGCCAAGCATTCCCACTTTGACTGTGACGTCGGCCTCCATATTCCCCGTTGCATCAACTTCAGCTGCTGAGTCCGGTTTGGTGTCAAGTGCTGGAGCAGCTACCCCATTTACGCCAGGCTGGTTTTTGCCGTGGGAGCCACTTGCATTATCTGGAGTAACTCGTCCGGTAGAATACACCGAAGAGCTGATGATGCAGGCAGTTTTCGGTCGTTTCCAGTTACTATGGCGGTGTTATCCGCTTCAGGCCTCTTGGGATCCACTACAAGCAAGCGTCGTGAACAATTTTATCGTTGCCATTCGAGAACTAGCCATGAGCTTTGCTGCAGACGTGAAACGAGAGAACTCTATTTGCAGTACAGTTGTATAGACACCGTTATCAAACGATTTTGAGACGCCTTCTATCTCCTGTGCTTTTTCAAACCGCATACACTAACGTTCGTATCGTGTGTAACCCGAATTTATCGCCGATCCCCGAAGCTGTGGCTGTGGCCAAAAATGAAGCCGGACCAAGTCGACCTCGAGAGAATGGAATTCCGGCGAGCCATGTTTCACAAGCTCTGAGTGCAGGTGACGAGGAACCAAAGCTGTATTATCGCCTTACAAAGATGTATCCACATCTACATTTTACCCCCAAAGCTCATGAACATTTGGCTGCGTCCCGCAAAGGAGGGAAATCCTTCTATTTATGGCTTGAACGGGAAATTGCCTGTATCTCTGACTATTTGCTCCACGCTCGATTGCTTTGTGCACATCGGCGACCAGAAGATTCAGTCGAGGCAACCCGCATTCCATTGGTTTCATCATCAATGCACATGCGCATCCCTCGTATTTGGGTGCACTTATGCCGAGGTCATCTTTCGGAGCCGGCAACCGGACACACCAGTGTCTTTTTGACTGAACATTCCGACCCACTGAATAACCACTCAGCTTTGGTGGGAGATATCGTTTCAGTGGAGATGGAAGACTTGCAATAAGTGGGTGAACCATTTAATTTTTTTATTTTGTTCCTTTTTTGCATGTTGTTTGAAATTGTTTTTTTGTGTGCCATATGTTTTTGTTGCATGCTAGTCTCAGGTAGAGCTTAATCATGAGATTTTATTTTATTTTTTAAAAATTTATTTTGTGCTTGTAAAGTTATCTGGCAGACCGGTTCATTGTGTTATTAAATAGTTTTTTGCTTGAATTGGCCATGTTTCTGTTGTTGCTTGTGTATGTGTCTGAGTTTAATTTTTGGGTCATTCCCAAAAAACGTGCCCATCGCGCATGTCAACGCTGGGGGGGACGTGTAGTGATCCGAGGTATCACTGACGTGATTTGATGGAAAAAGTAATTTATTTTAGAAATTTCTAATTTTTCCGGTGGCTAGTGCCACTGTAGCGCACACAGCGATGAGAGAAGAGAGGAGTTTTTTCTCATTCTTTTTGCGTATCAACTTTCAACATCACCACCTCGTTCAACTATTTTGGAGTGATGGTGAACTCGTTTCTGTGAATCAATTGTGCTTCAACTTCCACTTCAGGGAGCTGCAATCAGCTTTTCTAGCTGCTTTAGCTGGAAATATACATTTAAGTATACATTTAATTTCCTGTGAGATTAATTCACAGGGACTTACGCATTGCTCGTACATTGCGAGTGTGCACTCATTCGCGAATTCGCCGCCTTTCGTTGAGCAGATTCTTGATGGGATATTTGTTTTATTTTGCGTTGTTCAACGTCTATACCCAGAATGCAATGCAACTTTCCAAGATCTTTCATTTTAAAAGTTTGTGATGGTAAAAAATTCTTCTTGTGCTACCTTTTAGCAAAACCCTATTTAAATCCCCGTTGCATAAGTAAATCTGACTTCGAATTTTATCAAAACAACCTACATTAGGTTTTTATTAAACCCAAGAAAACTAGTAAGCAATTAAAACTACATATTAGAATTAAGAATATTCCTTTTAAACAATGACTAACAAGGGAACTACATCAATAAGGAAATAATAAATTTCTAAAAAATTGTAGCAAAATGAATCATTGTTGGCTCAGAACAATGTCCCTTTCCCGTATTTTTCCACAATGGTACCAACAATGTAATATTGAAAGCCAAACTAAGGGACCTTTTGCAACCTATTTGCAATATGGAATGTGTAATCTGGCTGTGTAGGAATACATAACTGTTTTGTTGCTAAGTGATCTAAAGTTTGAAAATATTTTATAAGATTAAATTATCTGGATTTTAGGATCAACCATGATGTCACAAGTCCGAATTTATATCATTTCGCCAGAAAAAAAAACCTTTTAATATACAGGATTCAAATTTGGCCATTTTGATCACAATGTCTACACTTTACACAGGAGCTACCAACTATACTGCAATCTAAATGAAAAACAAATAATTTATTCTTTTTAAACACATGTTTAAAATGATATAAATTCAGACTTGTGGTTGGTCACGCGATAGCCTTTTCGTGAACTTCTTGGCACACTGTTATTTGTCACGTGACGGTGGAGGCCTGACATTGTATTTACGACAGTAACCTGTGCTCAGTTTTCTGACCCGACTGACCTTCAATATGGTTATGTGTTAATGGTATTCAAGTATTTGCACACCACGATCGACCATTGTATTAATCTTTCGCGGGCCATGTTTCACGATCTCAAAAAATACGCAGATGCTTTCTAGGTGACCACTGTGGATGGTCGTTGTTTGATTTCTGGTTTGTGACCATTCACTCCGCCGCCGCTTGGATACAGATTCCAGGCAGCAGTATTGCAAATGGGTCACTTGAATAATTTGGGTCGGACGCGTGATTGATAGATTGGCGAGCCTTTATTGATAGGCCACAACCCACAATCACCATCACGCTCCCAACGTCTCCTATGGTTCGCCGGCCTCGTACCGATAGCTATGCTACCGATACGAGGTCTGATATATCGTAAACACACTAAATGGCTACATGGGGTAGCCGTACGTACTTTC